>PVJD01007670.1:0-39648 GCA_004026545.1 Mormoops blainvillei | reverse complement strand
TCTCCCGGCACATTGCCACTTTGCCCTAGGTATATTTATACGTTATAATTCCTCCCACCTTAAAAAAATTATCAGCTCACCTCAAACCCCTGTTCTGCTATTGTATTATTTCTCCTTACCATCATCATTATGGTTTTGAAAATCTCCACTTGCTCACTTCCTGTCAGTGCCTCAGTCCGCTACTTTCCCCATTCATCTTCCACATTCCATGAAACTGGAATATCCCCAATTCAATTTACACATTTTAGCCATTATGCTCTAACTCTTTAGCCCCACTAGCATTTTACTACTGCTTTCTTTTCTAAATTCCAGCCATATTCACTGTCTCATTAATATTATTTCCTGATTTTCCTTCAACCTCTGTGGCCTCCTCTTCCTGCTACATCAGGTCCATCCTCTTTACTCATTCCCACTGTTGTGACCTTAATGCAGAACCTTATCAATTTTTATCTATGTTATTCCAAAATTCTTCTAATCAGTATTCTTCATCTTGTTTGCTGAACCTCCAATCCACCTTTCTTCTTGCTGTCTCTCCTATAGTTTTGTAACAACACTCATTTCTTCCCCCTCTCCGTATTAGAACCCTACAATGGCCATTAGGATAAAACCCAAACTTCTTTCCATGTGCTTCATATGTCCTGGTAATTGCTTTCCAGTTTTACCTAATACTAATCTACAGACACAGGCCATACCAGATTCTTTGAAAGTTACCTGACTGCTTCATTATCCTTATCATAACTTAAATATTTGATTTCATATTTTAACAAAGCCCTTATTTTATTTTTTACTTGGCTAACTTTTATCCATATTTCATGACAAATTGCAAATCTTATCTCCCTGGGAAATCAACCTAGACACCATATGCAGACATAATTCTTTTTCACTGCAATCTTCGTAGGCCTCTATAATCAATTATTATACTCTGAATCCTGCCACTAGACTCATCACCTTTTAGTAATGAACTGCATTTTTTAATAACATATTTCTAGTATTTAGAACAGGGACCAATATTAGTTACTCAATGCTTAGAAGAATGCAAGAAAGTAAAAGAGGAAGAAAGGGAAACAAAGGAAGAGGAAGAAAGAAAAGAATAAAAACATAAAAAAGGAAGAAAGGAATGCTCTGGCAAGGTAGCTCAGTTGGTTAGAGCATTGTCCTGACATGCGAAGGTTGTGGGTCTGATCCTCAGTCAGGGAACATATAAGAATCAACCAAGGAATGCATAAATGAGTGGAACAACAAATCAATGTTTCTCTCTCTCTCCTTAAAAATCAATAAACATTTTTAAAAAGGAAGGGAGATATGTGTTATACTGTGCCAGCCCAACATCCATCCCTGCACCCATTCTTTTTGTAGTCATTGTCTTATGAGCCACACTCCCCTGTTCTTCCCCCATGTGATTCAGGTGGAGTTAATTCCAAACTTGGCTTCAAGTGTGGACATAGGATTTTGAAAACATTAAGTATTAACTTTGCCTGCGAATTCTAAATTAGGAAGCTTTTAAACTCAAATATTTCAAAAAATATTTGGTGTATGTTTTCCAAAAATATGTCAGATTGGACGTCAAATTGTACACTCCTTTAGTATACACATCAGCAAAGCTAAGGTGTCTACTAAAGATCCAGCCGATACTCTATCCCAAATGTTTAATCTATTAATGAGCATATTACTTTCAATGATGCATTAAGTCACTTATCCATACAAATGAGTCCTTGGATGCAAGTTTACATACTGTTTGTAAAAACTTACTTGATCTTTTACCTAGAACACATTTATGCATATCTTATATGTTACCACTCTTTTGTTGTTCATGGCAGGATAACTATTTTTCATAGTAACTGTTTTCAGCCATAAAATCCTTTCTCTGAGATGTTTCAGAAATTTCACATTTCCTCACCATAGCCACAATGTTTATTTCCACCATCACTTTTCTTAGTTCTCTGTGCAAACAACTCCTAGAGAAAAGCAAGGCATATTTCAATTCTTCGTACTCTGAAGAGAGTATGGCATGTTGACAAAACCAAAAACTACATCCAGTCCACAGACGTATTTTTCAAAAGCCAAATTCTAACGATTTGGAGATGTGATTAAAAAAAGCTAAATTTTTAGCTTTCCTTGGGAAATAATTTTCAACAAACCTAAGCCCAAGTTCATATACAGTAACTGTTGTGGGCTCAGTTTTACCTCCCCCACCTCAAAAAATACATTGAATTTGTTAGGTATGTAAGAATATGACCTTATTTGGAAGTAGAGCCTGACAATGTAATCAAGTTATGATGAGGTGATACTGAATGATGATGGTGGTCCTTAATCCAATGACTGCTATCCCTTTAAGAAGAGGGAAACTTTGGCACAAAGACACAGACACAGAGAGAAGAGCACAACTGAACACACACAAACACAGGGAGAACGCCATTGGGGCACAGATTGAAGTGCAGCTCCAAAGAACTCCGAAGATAGCTGAGCAGAGAGAGGCAGGGAAAGGCTTTCCCCTTCAGAGAGAGCATGGCATTGCCAACACTTTTATTTAGAACTTCTGACCTCCAGAACGCTGTCATAACAAATTTTTATTGTTTTAAGCCACAGTTTGTGGTACTTTGTTATGTAGCCCGAGGATACTAATGTAGCAACAATGGGTTAGAAATAAACAGAGCCTGCCCCCTACAGATGGGGCTTGTAATCTTTAGTTCCAGGAGTTAAGTACAGTCTGTGTCACCCTGTGGTTTCAAAGTCACCAGCTTTAAGTGAGCACTGCCATTTGTCGTCTCACACTCAGCTGATTTCACTATTCACTTTAAATCTGTTGTCCCTTTAAGGCTTTGAGTTCATGATAGTTTATTATTTGTATATTAATGCGTTCGTTTTTATTTCAAGTTCTGTATTTTCTTAATACAACTTTCAACAGCTTCATTTAGTTGTTTTGCTGCTGCTGTGGCCATTGCGCAGTTGTTAACATTTTGGATATTGACTTCACCTTGACAAAAAAAGAGAGAGATGTCTAAGATCTTCACCTAGATATTAATATTTTATGCTGGATGATTTTTTGTTTCTGTGGTAGTCTTTTGCCTTATAAGAAAATTATTGGAATCTCAGGCCTCTACTCGCCAGATGCAGGAAGCACCCCCATAGCTGTGACAACCAAAAATGACTCTAGACTTTGTCGAATATTGTCAGGGAATGGGGTATGGGAGAGAAGAACAACAAAATCTCCTTCACGGAGAACCACTACCCTAGGTTATCCTTCCTATTGTTTCATAAAAATAAACACAGTAGCATACTATAATAAATGTTTCAGCATAGCAACTGCCTCAGAAAATAATTTACATGGCACAATGATGCCAGCACACTTTTGTCTTATCACCTTCTATCTGTAAGAATTCTTTTCTTATCCTAAGACAAAGAGTGTTAATTGCTTCCCAGCATCCCTTTGGATGTGCCACTTTAATAACAAAAACACTGATATTTATTTGGGCTATGCATTTAAAAAATTTCTTTCCTAGCTGATTGTGGCAAATTAAAATACATAGATAGATAGTGGTCAATCAAGCATGTGGAAATGCTATGTAAAATTATCAAAAAGTGCCATTAAAAAGGGTGCTTATTCTTGTTCAGTTCTTTTTGCTTCCCGCTAACTGGGATTGAATATAAATGGTTGGAATTCTGGCAGCCATTCTGAGGCAAGTCAATAAAATTGGAGAAGTCTAGAACCCTGAAACAGAAAAGCTGTCACATAATTTCAGAAATTCCCCTAGTGGAACTTCAATTTAGGAGAGAAAAATAAAATTTTATCTTGTTGAAACCACTCTTATTTCAGGTTTCCTGCAGTATGAAATGCAGTCTAGTGCTAGTTAATACATAGTACCTTCTAATTCTAAGAAGCTTTCCCTAAGTTTTATGATAATTTGCATTGTTTTAATATTGACTCACACATGACTCTTTTTAAAGTTCTAAAATTTTCAGTTATATAGCAATAATAATGTATATTTTGTGAGAGTGTGTTTCAGATCAGAAATATTAAAGCCCCTGATACACTGTGTGATATATATGTTGCTATAACCCTGAGGACAATTATAACCATTGGATTATTATTAGATTTGAAGGTGTCATCATTTAGTATTCCTAGTATCTGAAGAAATTATTCTAATGACCTTTAACTTATCTTCTTTGCAAGGTTAGGATGTCTAGCTGAGTAAAATTTACACATTTGACTTAGCTATTTTATTTTGAGTCATACTAAGTACAATATTGGACACACAAGTTAAAATTTCTTTAAATGTCCTCTTCGTCAACAAAATAAAATTATTTTCTCTAAACCACTAGATCTATGTTTTAAAATACCACTGATGATGTCAGATTTCCGATCTAGTGGTTTAGAGCTCTGTAGTTGATTAAAATTCACAGCAAAGTGTGAGAACCATTGCTTTAGCTTTAAATAGTCAGGACAGGCACTTCCCCACTGTTTGCTATAAATTCAGGATATGGTTGTCCGAGACCAGAATAGTGGCACCTGGAAGGGAGATGAACAAATAGTGGCTCCAAAGATTGCCCAGGTGCCAATAATCACAAGATTTTCTTATTTTTTCCATCATATTCTTTTCTCCTGACATTCTTATCTCCTCATTAATGATTAGCAAGTCTAAAACAGGAGAGGAATTTTCTATTTAATTTTTTGACTGTATAAGAACACTCACACGAACAGTTGAAAAGAAGAGACCATCAGAATGGCTTGGCATCAGATTGGACCCCTCTGGCATTTTCCCCCACAATTGCCTTGACTCCCAACTCACTGTTTTTCTGGCCTCTAGCATTGGCCTTTGTCAATTACCTTCTTCTGAACCTTGGAAACTTCTTTTTAACAAGTTACAAGAAGTAATGCTATACAAAATGAGAGTATGGCATTCTAATTTTTTAAAACTATGTGACATTTCTTAGTATTCATTTTCTATGAGAAAATCATTTATCAAATCATTGATCCACCTTCTCCTCCAAAACTCAACTTGCTAAAAAAAAAAAAATTACAGCCTGTAACAAGTAAAAATCCAAATCTTATGTCTGGAGGTTGGTTTTAAAATATACAGAAAGCAAATTATTGCTTGCCCTAAGTGCATACTATGATCTAGGATTTAAAGCTAACATTGTATATGCCTAATTGTTGATATCTAACAGGTTTTGAAGAGGCTGGGCTTTAATAACAGAAAATGGAATTTGAAAATTGAACATAAACATTTTTATTTGAGAAGGTCAAGGTTGGTATTCTTTTACTGGGTTGTAAATGCACTTTTACCTTTTTAAGGGAAAACTCTCATAGAAAGTACATTAAACAATGCTGTTTATAACAGAAAAACATTTATATTAACACCCTCACATTTCAAGAAAACAGAATGTTGTCAGTGCCTGTCACTTCTCAATCTCAACTTTTCTTTCCTGCAAAAAGCAACCATCATTCTGAATTTTATAGTAAATATTTATTCATTTTTCATATGATTTATGAGAACATTCTTATATATGTGTTTTAGAGGATCCAACATAGGTTAGTGTGACAATTGAGGAGGCTGACAAGCAGAGCTGTGGAGATAATTAATAGATGGATAGCTGACAAGAATATTACTTAATTTATACAGGGATGAATATCCAGGAGACTGAGAATAGTTCTGTCATGTAACAATAAGGAGTCACAATTCCTTACCTAATTTCTTCACCTGAGCTAGTCTGCAAACTCCGAATCTAATCCTTGCCGAAGAAAAAGCTGGGTCCTCATGAGGTGGTCACAGTAACACCACAGAAAATGTTTAGCGATGATTCTTTGAGTTATTTTTCAAAGCACTATGTAAAAATTTACTTAGGTTAATACCTGGTATTAACATGCCCAAACATGTTGAGGGCTTTTGGACACAGGTTAGAAGTTACCATCGATACTCAGGACCCTGAAGCAACATCACTCCCTGATGATTAGCACAGAGGTTTATGTGGAGGTAGGTAATAAGGCCCTGATCCAAACCCAGCTCATAACGGGTCAACTGCATCTACAGACTGACCTGTATCAGTTCAGCCATCACTTGCTTGAGTATATGATTGTAAGGCACATCACATGTTGGCAGAACCATGACATTGTTTCCTAGTCTTATGGGGTAGAACTATCACAAGTGGGGATTTAAAGTGGGGGATACTGAAACTGTAATACTTTTCTCTACTAAAATAATAAATAAAAACTATATTTATCCCAGAAAGAATGATAAAAATTAGTGTGACCTTTAAGGATCTAAAGTATGCAAGCGCAATATCCCCATAAGATATTTATTCAATGTACCGGTATGATTCCTAGAAAAACCAGACAGATTCCAAAATGTGGAAGAGGGTGGCAGAAAAGAGAGAACCACCAGAAAGTTGACCCCATGAGGCGGAATCTGCCTGACTCTTAATGACTCTGAAGATGGTGAAAGAAGATCTGAACCAAGGAATGCAGGTGGCCTCTAGAAGCTGGGAAAAGCCCAGAAATGGATTATTTTCTAAATGTTTGAAAGGAAAAATAGCCCTGCCAACACCTTGGTTTTGGCCTAGTGATTTACTCATTGTCCCATGTGAAATAATTATATACTCAAACCCCTTTCGAAATTTTGCTCTTGTTAGCCCTTTGGTCTGGTTCTTTACAGTTTTCTCTGTCCAAATTGTATCCTGTCTTTAAACATAATGCAAGTTGGTCCTCCTCCACAAAAGCCTCGCCTGGTCACTTTAGGCCTTCTCAAATATCCTGTGATATTACAGTTTATATCACACACTCTAATACAATATATTTTTGTATTATATACTATTGATTAGTATATGGTAAGATTGCTTTCTCTAGCCAGTTTCAAGCTACATCACTGAGTCTCAGCAATATCAAATGGCACACACAAAGTTAAAATAATTTGAGTAGGGTTTATCTACTTAGGGACTATTTACAAACAGTATATAGGCAAGGGATAAGGAACTGTGGAATAACCTGGGGATAGTATCAGTAAGTTAATACCATCCCTGGGCCAGAAGGCACATGAGGGAATAGGCTGTTTTCTGTAGTACATACTAGAGCCCAGAAGGAGAGACGGTAACTTACAGTCAGCTGCCTTGAGAAAAACAATGATCACTGGTTGAGCCAGGTAAATTTTCAAGGCACCTTACAAAGAAATACATGTATTGGTCTCACTCTGGTTGGTGCTTTTATGAAGGAGCTTGCTCAGAATCATAAGACAAGGGAGTACTGTTTAATGAAGCCCACGTGCAACAGTTCAGACTCCCAGGGTGAAGAGCAGAGTGGAAAATATTGGAGAATGGATGAGTGGAGGCAAACAGAGTAAGGGTTTTAGTGTCATTCAAAACATTATAGGTCCTGGTAGGAGAAAATATATATATACTTTGCAAGAACTTTTTAATCGTGTTTAGTTTAATACAAGAAATAGAAGCTATGTGTTTATATTATTTGATTAAAGAAATACTTATTAAATACTTATCATGTGACAGGCACTCTTCTTCAAGTTTTGAAGATATAGTGGTAAATGCAATAGAAAGAGAAAAACACTGCTTCACGAAGGTTTCACATGTTTATGCCAAGTACATATGACAGGGCTGTAAAATACTTTGTTATATGCCGAAGATATACTCACAAATATTTCAAATCTCATATCCAAAACCTTCATCTAAATATAAAAAGTCACTCATGAGAAAAAACAGTAGATAAATTTCTTCAGAAGGATAAAGTTATATGTGGATGTTAAAATTTTTAATGTTAAAATTTATAGTAAATCATTTGCTTTAAAAGTTCTATTCTTTGTATAAATCTCATGCTGTTTGCTTAATACTAGCAGAACATGAACATGTTTGCCCTGTAGATTAGAGCCCTTGGCCCTACAGCTCAGGCGAGTGTGAGCGCACCTTGATGCAAATAAACCCCACAGATGCGGAGTGCCACGGCTTGCCGCTACACTCCAGTCAGATTCCGGCTTCATTCAGCCCCATGCATTCTTACTTTGATGAAGATCTTTTTGCTGGCAAATTAGGCATTAAATCTCTCAATTTTAATGTTCAACACAGTTTCTTTAGGTGGTTGTATGATAGGTCAATGGCTCCCACTGGAGTTGTAAAGTTTTTCAAATGTTAATATCAAAGTTGCATTAATTTAGTTCCCATTTCAAAGCATTAATTTTGGGTGCTCTTGTGAGTATCTGTTAGCTCCTTTTATCAAGCCTGATTAACTATCCACTTCTCTGTAAATTTCTCCAAACCCTCTCTATCAAGAGATTCAAGGTTGGTAAATATTTATCCATCAAAATGTCCAGCTCTGGCTCGGCAACTCAATTGGCTGGAGCGACATACCATACACCAAATGGTGGCAGGTTTGAGTCCCAGTTAAAGCACATACACATACCTAGGCTGTAGGTATGATTTCTCATTGGGGTGCATACAAGGGGCAACCAATTGATGTTTCTCTCTCACATCAGTGTTTCTCTCTCTCTCTCTCTCTCTGTCTCTCTCTCTAAATTCAATAAACATATCCTTGGGTGAGGATTTTTAAAAATGTCCAACATCTAGAACTCACAGACTTTAAGGGCTTAGAATAAATCTTCATGAACAGAATCTTAAGCACAAACATTCATTAGCAATTGTTTTCAGACAGTCAGCCAGTATTGTACACTAACTACATAAAAGCACTATGTTAGGTACTGTGGTGGGGGAGACATATTGAGAATAGAAAATGCCCTTAAGAACTTTCTAACATAGTTCTAGAGAAAACATTTGAAGGAAAGAATTTTAACTCAAGGCAAAATGTACTTCTTACATTCCCACACATTGGAATTTATTTCTCCATTCATTCAGATAATCTGTAAAATGTAAAAATGTTATTATATGTACTTACAATAGTGTCCAACCTGTGTCCCATGGGCAACATGCAGCCCGGGATGGTTGTGCATGTGACCCAATACAAAATCATAAATTTCCTTAAAACATTATGAGATTTGTGTGTGTGTGATTATGTGTCACAATGTATTTAATGTGTGACTCAAGACAACTCTTCTTCCAGTGTGGCACAGAAATGCCAAAAGGTGGGACAACCCTGATTACATGTAGCAAATATTTTAATGCCATTGCTTTATTTTTTAATCCTCAGCTGAGAATATGATATGTTTATTGATTTTAGAGGGAGAGAGAGAGCAAAATCGATGCGAGAGAGAAAACAGGGATCAGTTGCCTCCCTTACGCTCCCCAACCCCCAACCGGAGGTTCCAAAACCTAGGGATTTGCCATCACCAGAGGTCAAACCTGAAAATTTTTGGTGTAGGGGATGATGCTCCAACCAACTGCACCACCAGTCAGGGCTCCATTACTTTATTTTTAATATAGTCTTTCTCAAACACTTTAGAAAATACAAACAATACACTACTTTAGATTTTATTTATATTTTGAAATACACTGTTGAACATCAAATGTACTAAGTACAATAATGTCTCTCATGTATAACTTCTGTACATTTAGAAGCTACTCTTTCTCAGGGATTATGAGGTATTTGAGGGTCCTGATTCTACTAAATAAATTATAAAAACAAAAGTGGAAGCAGAGAAAACTATTTGTTAGAACACAGTTTTGTAAAAAATACAATTTAACTCATTTTATCCTCTCCCAACAACTCACTGTATGGATTTGAAAATATGCTTTATAATATTACTTGAATTTTTATTTACTGCTAAAGTGATGGCTTTTAAGCTTATAGAGCTTAACAACCGAATAGGTTTTTGTAAAATTACAAATAGTCAAAACATTTGTATTAGCAGATACAGTATATTATATTCTCCATTTCCCAAGTTATAGTAATACTTTCTGCTTAGCAAATCATGGACAATATACAAATTATATTCAGTTGTAGTATGACCAACAAAGCAGTAAAAATTGCTCATACCAATTCAATCAACCTGTGATTGACTCTTGGTGGGTTAGCTTTTGACTTTGAGTTTGGTGAATTTGTAGGAAATCATTGTTATCCTCATATAATAGAATGCAAGAAAGTAAAACTCTTCAGAAATCATAATTTAGGTAAGAGTAGTTTGAGTGTGTTTGGGTGTCTGTTCATGTGATTTCAGCTCTAAGGTAACAAGATTAGTGGGACATTTAAAATATAGAATACCTTTTCAAATAACTTTCTATTATATCCCTTAAAATTTTCACTTAATAATTTTTTATTTAAATATTGGAAATCTAAGTGTTTCTGAAATGTATTGGGTTACTAAACATCTTATAAAAATGTGTTTGTCAGAATATTTTCTTTTGAAAATTATGTGAGGTTCAGTACAGAATAAAGGTATTGTATATAACCCGAACATGTATATATTTGCTTGGGCCTTTGCATTTGACAGAAAGGAATAAGTTACAGATATCAAACACAATTTATTAAAGACTATTTATAGTCATAATACATTTGAGGGTGGCCAAGAGGCATAATTCTGCACAAGAAGTCAGAAGGGAGAGTTTTCCATGTGCAATTTATGAAACAGTGAAGGTATTTTTAATTTAAAAACGGGAAGGCAGATTCTGCAGGCATACACTTTTCTGCCTTTTTGGCCTTTTTCTTTATTCTTGCCATAACTCTTTTTCATGGAGTGCTGATTAGAGGTTATTTTGCAACTAGAAAGAAACAAACCTGAGAAAAACAGTAAAGCATAAGGTGGGATAACTCTGTGCTTCTAGTAACACATGCTTGAGCCGTCCTGCCCAGGACTCCCTAACAAGGACTTTTTATGGATTAGACTAATAGACTTCTGCAGCCAAGTGCAATTCTAACAAATACACTTTCAATCACACCAGGTAAAGGACTGCCTCCCCCATCACTTGCTCATTTTGTTGCAATGAGCCAGTGAGATAGCCCAAACTTCTTCAGCAGAATGCCAATGCCACATTGCTTAATGCTGACACCAGTGCTGGAAAGTGTTTGTAAGGGTGAAGAATTCTAGAACTATCCTGAATGATTATTATGGAAGCTTATTCAACATAGAAAATGCCGTATGTGAACTAAGTGATGCCCAAGGTTGGTTTTTATAAATGTACTACTATTTTGGGGGGTATATTTTATTGAATACGCTATTATAGTTGTCCCATTTTTCCCCCTTTATCCCCTACACCCTGCAGCAAATCCCATCATTCCCACACCTCTTAGTTCATGTCCATGGGCTGTACATATCAGTTATTTGGCTTCTTAATTTCCTATACTACTCTTAGCTTCCCTCTGTCTGTACTTTTTGGTCAACATTTTCCCACCACCACTTTCCCCAACCCCACCAACCCCCACCTCTACTTAAATAATCATTTACAGCAAAGAATTCTCATCTGTATAATGTCTTAATTTCTCCTGATTTTATTTTTAGCATGTTTAATAATGTAGTGTCAGCCAGGAGAAGGTAGAAGAAAGCCTATTTTGGCCCATAATGGTGCATGACAAAATATCATGAAACAGAACTAAAAAGAGTTGGAAGAGGAATTTCTTGACATGGATTAATTCTTTAGATATGGTTAACAGCATAATAAAAACTGACAGTGAAAAATGACCTGCCAGGGAAAATGATCCACTATTATTTGCTACTATGTGACATTATGCTATGACATAATAACTCAGATAAAAATGGTAAGAAATTAAATTTTTAAAAATATAGTAGGAAGAATGTACATGGTAGATGAGAATTACTTCCAATGTTTAACTCTACCCAGGGCTAACAATGTTGGTGACTAATTTGATGGAACCAGAGTTTTGCTATTTAGATGAACTCCCTGTATAAAATATATTATTAGTATTCATAAAATAATTTAATGCAGAAGGCTTAAAATAAAATAATAGTGTGATACAGCTTTATAATTATATTTTTTTCCAAAAACAGACATTAGTCAGACAGGGAAAATTAGAGAAAAAGAAATGGAAATTTGTCTGAAAAGATTAAATATGTCCACATTGGGTAAAAGTATCTCAAAGAATTTCAAGAACCAAAGTGCCGTAAAACATTACAAAAATGTGCTTGAATGGGCAATATGGCTTACACATACAGTGTTGGTTAAAAGAAACATTCAAATTAGTTACCAAATTTAGAAATTTAACAGATTTGAAAGAAGGAGTCTGTTTTAGCAGTTAGTAAGGGTATGAGATTCATGTATTAGTTACATGGCTGGGAAATGGACTGAGCTGAATGCATTTTGTGACATAAAGCAAATCTCTTGACCTTGATTCCCTTGGCTGTAAAACAGCTGAGAAAGATGACAGTCCTTGATCCCTTACCTGCTTCATTCCATGGGCAAGAAGTTCCCTTTGAAGTCAGTGCATAGAAGGTAAAAGATGAGAGGACACTAAAAACAAATATAAATACACATGCAATTGTATACATAAGCCCTAGTTTTTACTGCTGTATTTATTAACAACCACTTGAAACTATGATTATCTTTGATTTATAATCAAGCACAGCTATGTAATTGCAAATATATATTTTCATTTAGCAGTTTGAATATGGAATTGATTTTATATTGCCAAAAAAGTATTTTACTATACTTAGGAACACCTTTATACTTCTTTATAATGTTATTAAAATAGATGCCAGATTGTAGTAAATTATTTCTAGACACCTTCATAGTACCAAGCATATGATGTAACTGTATATCAACCTGAAAGAAACATGTCTTATTTAGAAATAGAATCTTAATTGATATGTGAAAATAAGTTAGTTCTTTCATGGCATGTGGGTGGGACTGTTGGTGTGAATTTTTGGTGGTGCTGTTTTAAGAGTTACTGAATTTTATTAGTAGGAATGGCCACCTTCCAGAAAAATTATGGTAAGCTCTTTCCCTCTCTTTCTTTCTCTCCTTATTTCTATTCACTATCCCTTCATTTTTTGCTACCTCTTCTTCTTTCCCTCACCCCGCATTTCCTTCTCCTTTCTCTCTCCTTGTATTGGTTTCTGTCCCCCTTCCTTCATCCCTTCCTTCCTGTTACCTTTTCATCTTTTCTCCTTCCTGTCTTCATTTTCCTTTCCTTCCTCTTTCTTTTCTCTTCTGGTTTAATTTCAACCATTCACCCTGCTTGCTCTTCTATTTTCTTTTCATGTGTATTGACTCCCTTCCATGTACTCACCCATACATTTATCCTGTATGTTTTCCTTTCTTCTTTCTTAAAATAAACATTTATTGGATACTTAATATGTGCCAGATGGCATCCCCATATTAGGATTCCTGAAATAAAGAAACTATTATCTCCAATGGGGAAAGATAAATTTCAAACTTAGTAAAATGCTATAGAGGACTATAGAAAAAGAAGTATAAGTTAGAAAAATTAGACTTGTGCACTGCTTATTTCTATCCTCCCTACTTTCAGAGGCACTCGTAGATACTCAAGGTAGCCAATAAGCACCTGCCGCCACAATGATGCACTGTTACATGTTATCACAACAATTAAGAATAGTTCTCTCTCTCTCCCTCTCTCTTTCTCTCTCTCCAGATCTCATTTCTTTCTTCCAATAGCCCATCACAATATCATAAGAAACTGTATTCTGAAAAGATCCTGGATTAGTCAAGCACCAGAGCTCACCTACCTGGGATTCTCAAATCTTGCACATTGCTAAAAAAGCCTGTCTTCACAACTAGGTCTTGGTTCAGTTCCTGGAAACTGACATCTGAGTCCTTGGAATAATCTACCTGATATAAGTGCTTTTTTTCCTTTTTGCCACAGGCCTTGTACCATGTTTTATCTGTTTGATATCTAAGAGAGGTCGAGGAGCTTGAGACTGAGCAGCTGAGTCCAGTGACATAGCACTGCATGCTTCTGTGACTGATCTTTAATAAAAGTCTTGGATACCAATTTTTGAGTGGATTTTCCTGGCTGGTGACATTTCATATGTGGTCACATTTTTTTCTGATAAAATGAAGCCTGTTTCCATTCAGTCTATTCCATCACATTTATGTTCTTTGAAACGTCACCTTTTATTGTGTCCATACAATAAAAGTGTGTTCCACTGGGAGGGAACATCTGTAAATTTGCACCTCGTTCTCCTGGACTTCACCCATGTACCTCTTCTCTTCATGGATTTTAATTTGTATCCCCTTACTGTAATAAATTATAATAATAACTGTAAAAACTCTTTGACTCTTGTGAGTACTCCTAGTGAATCATATAGCCTAAGGAAAGCCTGAAGGACCCCTAGCACAACAAGAGATGCCTGTCCCCTTTATTGTACTCTACAGACCACACCTTGTATTAGAGTTATACAGTATGACACCATTGGGGGAGTAACTGGGTGAAGGTGTACAGGATCTCTATGTTTTTTTTCTTAAGACCACATGTAGATTCACATGCACAGTGATGTCAAAACTTTTTTTAAAACAACTCTTTGAACTGTGCCCCTAATAAGAGTACATTTTATTTTGTGATTTATACCTCAAAAAGGTTGATTTTACAATTTCTATACTCTGACACAAATATTCTAGGAGCTAGGAGAACTTGCCACTAACATCAGTAGGAGCCTAAGACTAAAGAAAGTTCTAAATAGCCTTATTACCAGATCCTGGTCCTTGCAGTTCATATAATAGCCAGAAGCATTTATGCATTTCCTTGATTTTTGTTTTATCACTAAATTATCTTCATATGCTTTTCCACTAGGATTATTGTTTTCCCAAGAGGCTCTTTAATCTTTCCCACAAACTGGCTTTTGTAGGGTAGTCCCATCATTTTGCCAGAAGTACTCAAACACGTGGTAAAACCAATTACACACAAACTATAATCCCACCTTTGAAATAAAGACATATTTAATAACCCTATTAAATCAATTCAAAATATAATTATTGAATGCTTATTTAATACTAGTGTTGTATCAGGAATTGCAGAAGTTATCACATTGTTATAAAACAAGATCCATACCTTTAGGGAAATTGCAGTGGCTCTGCTACTTGCTACCTATGTGATCTTGGTTAAGTTCCTTAACCAATTTGAACTTTAGTTTTCTCCACTGTTAAATAGTGAAAATAAGAGTATTTCTCTTATAAGAATTAGATGAGTTTCAAAGTATTATATAACAATGCAAAGGAAGTGCCTTGATGGGTGCTTTGGGCTTCAGAAGAGGAGAGTAAAACAATGATCAAAATAGTCATGGGATTATAAAGACGATGGGACTTGAGCAACGTGTGGAGCAAATAGGAGGAGGTAGAGGGAATACTAATACCACTAATAACAAGGGAGGATGTTTGGCATGGATCTATAGGGCTACAGTGGGAGATGAGAAAATATAGATGAAGGGTACGATTACAGAGAGCTTTGCATAATAAATAGAACTGAGGTTTTTAAGCAAAAGACATACAAGGCTATTAAATGTTTCTACTATGGACACAATAAAAGGTGACGTTCCAAAGAACATAAATGTGATATTAATCATTTGGATGATTTATAGTTATAATAGACTGAAAACAGAGAAACAATTTAGGAGACTATTTTGATGATTCAGAAACAAAGTGATAGAAGTCTGAAATCTTAAAATTTATACCTAAAATATAGAATGAAGGAAATTAAACTAAATATACCATTTTATTATAATAATTTAACCCAACACATTATTTAATGGTAATAAGAAGATCTGTGTGCTTTTTTCTTTAATAAAAAGAATATATGTTGATTTAGTGGTTTATTAATCATCTATAACTATTGTACATTTTGTTATTTTCTGTCAATGAGAATTTAATGTTTTCTTTTCAGTGGATGAATCCTCATTGTTAGTGACAATACATTAGACACTGTGAAATTTTTCCTAAACTTGTTATACAATGATCTTCAGACTACTCATTCATTCAACCAATAGCTGGATCTATATGTTACGAACTGCATTAGGTATGGAAAACATATAATTTTTATTTATAAGATAATATTTCATAGGTTGTAAGACTCAAATACCTCATATTTTCATTTTCATTCCTACAACTGGAAAAATATAACCACCACAATTCAAACACAAAACACTCCCATCACTTGGAAGAGTTCCCTGTGACCTCTCTGCAGTCAACCCTTCTCTTCACTCTACCCTTTTACAACCACTCATCAATTTGTATTCATATAGTTTTTAAAGGAATTTTATTTAAATAAAATTATACAGTTTGTATTTTTTGTAACTGGCTTCTTCCATTTAGCATACACAATGCTTTAGAAATCCATGTATATTGTGACTGTATCATCAGTATAGACTCTTCCATTATATTCCTGAGTAGTAGCATTCATTTGTGTAAATGAACCACAGTTCTTTTTTCTATTTAGTAGTTGTTGGATGTTTGTGGATACTGTAAATAAATATGCTATCAACAGTTACATCAAAGACTTAGATTGATGTTGGGCCATATAATAAAACATATGCTTTATTTTCTACAAAAACCTTTGTAAGAAACTGTAAGTTTTATAAGAAACATTTTTTTCAATAGAGGCTGAACCGTGTTTTATCGCTATCAGAAATGTATAAGAATTTCAGCTGATCTACATCCCTCATCAACACTTAGTATTATTGTACCTTTCTTTTTAAATTTTAGCCATTCAGACATAGGGTGTGAAGTGGTAGTGCTTTTTGGTTTTGATCTTTATTTAGCTAATGATTAGTAATCTTAACCATATTTTTCAAGTGTTTATTGCCACTTTTACATCTCCTTTAGCATAGTGTCTGCTCAAATATATTTCCTACTTTTATTGATTTTTGTCCTGTTATAATTGAATTTTAGGAAGGATTTATGTATTCTGGATACAGGCACATTACTGGACATATGTTGTTCAGTTTTCCCAAATCTTTGGTTTGTCTTTTCATTTTCTTAACAGAACAGATATTTGGTTTTTAATTTTGTTGAATTCCAATTTATCATTTTAAAATTAATGTAGACTTTTTTGTGCCCTGTTTTAGAAATCTTTACCTAAGCCAAAATTACCAAGATATTTTTCTTATTTTCTTCTAGAAATTATATATGTTTAGCTTTTATACTTAGGTCTATGAACTATTTTAAATTAATTTATTTATATGGTATAACAATTTTCCATACAGCTTCTAATTATTCTAGCAGCAATTATATAAAAGACTATGCACTGAATTATCTAGGCCCATTTGTTGAAAATCAATTAGTCTTGAAGTGAGCCTCTTTGAGTCCATTTTGTTTGGGACTCTCTGTATTTCCTGGACTTGCATGTCTATTTCCTTCACCAAGATAGGGAAGTTTTCTTTCATTATTTTTTCAAATAGGTTTCCAGTTTTGTGCTCTTTCTCTTCTCCTTCTGGTACCCCTATGATGACTATATTAGAATGCTTGGAGTTCTCCTAGAGACTCCTTACCCTAGCCTAATTTGTTTTTATTCTTTTTTTCTTCTTGCTGTTCTGATTGGGTGTTTTTTTGCTTTCTTAAGCTCCAAATCACTGATTGATTCTAGGTTTCACCCTCTCTATTGTTGATCCCTGTAAATTGGTCTTTATTTCGATTAGTATATTCTTCATTTCTGCCTGGATATGTTTTATTCCGTTGAGGTCCTCATGAAGTTCCTTGAGTATCCTTATAAACAGTGTTTTGAACTCTGCATCTGATAGATTGCTTTTCTTCATTTTGTTTAATTCTTCTTCTGGAATTTTGTCTGTTCTTTCATTTGGACTGTGTTTCTTTGTCTGCTCATTTTGGTAGCCTCCCTGTGTTTGCCATTATGCATTAGGTAGAGCTACTATGTCTCTGAGGCTTGACAGAGTGGCTTAATGTAGTAGGTGCCCTATAGAGTCCAGTGGCACAGCCTCCACTATTACCCAAGCTGCATGGGCATATAAAGTACAGCATAGAGAATAGAGTAGTCAAAGAACATATATGCATGACCCATGGACATAGTCAATCATGTGGGGATTGCCTGAGGGAGTGGGAGGGCTGGGTGGTGGTGGACAAAGGGGAAAAAAATTGGGACAACTGTAATAGCATAAACAATAAAATATAACTGAAAAAAAGAAAGCAATTAGTCATATATGTTTGGGTCTATTTCTGAACTCTCCCTTTAGTTTTATTGATCTATGTCTCTATTTTTATACAAAGCCACACTGTCTATATTAATATAGCCTTATTCTGAGTAATAAAATCAGATAATGTAAGTCCTCCCACTAAGTTCTTTACTTTTAGAGTTGCTTTCTCTATTGTAGGTATTAAGAGTTACATGTAAATATTAGAATTGGCTTGGTAATTTATATAAAACTCTGTTGTGATTTCTCTTGTGAGCATATTGATTTATAGATCAATTTAAGGAGAATTGGAATTTAAGCAGTATTAATTCTTTTGATCTACAAACATTGTATATCTTTCCATTTATTTGTGTTTTTCAATTTCTTTCAGAAATGCTAATAATTTTTGGTGTGTTTTATTCATGATTTTTAAACTGTATCCCTATATGTATTCCATAATCTTTAGGCTACTTAAATTGCTTTGTATTTTAATTTGAATTACCAAATAGTCATTGCTAGCATATAAAATGCAACTTATTGTTAAATTTCTGCTTGTATATTATGAACTTTTTAAACCCAATTAGTTCTAAAGCTTATTTGTGAATTACTTAGGATTTCCTGAGAAAACAATCATATAGTCTGTGAGTAAAGATAATTTTACTTCTTCCTTTATAGTCTGAATGTTTTTATTTCTTTTTCCTGCCTTATTTCAGTGACCACAACTTTTTGAACTGTTGAATGAAAGCTGAGAGTGAACATTTTTTCTTGTTCCTGATCTCAGGGGTGAGGATAATTTAGTTTGTCACCATTAAGTATGATATTTGAGAGAGGCTTTTATCAATGCCTTTTGTCATATTGAGGAGATTTCCTGGAATTCTTAACTTAATTAGAGAGTTTTTTAAATGTTAAATTGATATTTAATATTATCATTTTTTTACATCTATTAAAATCACTTAATTTTATGTCTATATGGTGAATTAAATTGACTTTTAAGTAACAAATTTTTGAGAGAAACTATACTCAGCTTTCTAAAATTTGGGTTGGAGAGGTTTGTATTTATGTTCATAAAGGATAGTATTCTGAGATTTCTTTTTATTTCTTTATTTGGTCATATTATCTGATTGTTCTTCTCATGCTTCAGAAAAATTTTCTCCTTTTCTTTCTGTATAAGTTCCTTTAGAATTAGTATTATTCTTACCATAACTATTTGGTAGAATTCACCAATGAGGCCATCTGAAACTGCAGTTTTCTTTTTAGACAAGTTTCAACTACCAATTCAATTTTTTAAAAAGTAATTACAGTTAATCAGGTTAACCTATTTTTGAGTGTTTTTTCTTAACTTATGTTATTCAAGAATATATGTATTTCATCCAATATGGCAAATTTGTAGACATAAAGTTTTTCATAATTTATAAAATTATTTTTAAATGTCTATAGCATCTAGAGCATTGGTTGCTTTTTTATTCCAGATATTTTTGATAGTTTGTGTTTTCTTTCCCTTTTTCCTTAACAATTTAACTGGAAGTTTGTCAATTTTATTGATATTTTCAATGATCCAGTTATTATTTTCATTGATTTTCCTCTATAGTTTTTCTATTTTATATGTAATTTTATGTCTTTTATTTTGGTGTTTTGTTTATTAGTCTCCCAAGTGAGAAGCTTAAATTATTTATTTGATAACTTTCTTTAAAAATAATGAGCACTTAATTTTATAAATGCCCCTTTCTGTTCTGCCTCAGCTGCATTTCACATACTTTGATATGTCATTTTTCTTTTTTCAATCAATTTAAATTATTTTCTATTTTTACTTGTGTTTTCTTCTTGTTTTAGTCAGGGTACTACCAGAAGAATATAGATAATAGGTAGGTAGGTAGGTAGGTAGGTAGGTAGGTAGGTAGGTAGACAGATAGACAGATGGTAGATAGATAAATGATAGACAGGTAGGCAGGCAGACAGCAAGGAAGAGGACTTAGCTTGTGTGCTTGTGATGGGAGGCTATGCAATTCCTACATAATTGCAACATCTGTAGGGCAGACCATCAGGCAAGTGGGAATACTTGAGCACAAGCTAATGCTACAGTCCACAGGTAGAATCCTTCTTCAGGAAGCCTCAGTTTTGCCTTTAGATCCTTTTAACTGATTGAATAAGGCCTACTCTTGTTATATAAGATAATCTTTCTTATATAAGCAAACTAACTGTAGATTTAATTACTATAAAATGTTTGTAGTGACATATCAATGTTTTGTTAATAGCTGGGAACTATATAGTCTACCCAAGAGGACACATAAACTGATCATCACATTGCTCTAACAGTAATAAAGTAGTAAATTTTTAAATTTCTAAATATTGGGGGATTTTTATATATCTTTATTTTAGTATTCTAATTTAACTTCCTTTAGCCAGAGAACATATTCTATATAATTTAAATATTTCTACATTTATAGAGATTATCTTAGTGATTATTTGTTTTGGTGATTCTTCCATGAACGTTATTTTTTGGGGAGTGTTCAATAAATGTCAAATAGCTTATATTAGTTGATAAAGTTGTTCAAGTCTTCTATATCCTTAGTGAAGTTTTATCTGTCTTCTATTGAAAGAAGTATGCTAAAATTTGAAACTAAATATATATGAAACTTTCTTTTATTAAAATTTTAACAAACTTTCTCACATATATATTTTTTTTCTCTCTGGAAAAAGTCCAGGCATTGTTAATATAACAAGAACAGTGTGTGCAACATTGATGTAACCTGGTAGCCAAGGAGGGTGGAGTGGAATGTTCATGCATGAACAATGAAGGCTTCACTGTACTAGTCTGGAGGATGGTAGAGGCTGTTGGGTGAGCATGGGCACTGTGTGGTTGGCACAGTCAAAATGTCTGAGTGAGTAGAGCATAGAATCTGGGTCAAATTTTGCATTAACCTTGAACATTCCTCCTCAAAAACTATTCTGATGATTCAGAAGACCACAGCTATGGGCAACTGGTGATTAGCAGCTTCATCACAACAATGCACCTGCTCATGCATCACATCTCATTCAGAGTTTTTTTGTGAAACATCAAATCACCCAGGTGACTCAGCCCTGCTACAGCCCAGATTTGGTGCCCTGTGACTTTTGGCTTTTCCCAAAACTAAAATCACCTCTGAAAGGGAAAAGATTTCACACTATCATTGATGAGATTGAGAGAAATATGGTAGGGAAGCTGATAGCAATTCCAACAAAGGATTTGCAAAATATTTTGAATAGTGGAAGAGATACTGGGAGAACTGAGAGGCCCCAAGGTGCCTACTTTGAAGGGGACTGAGGCATCATTGTCCTATGTACAGTGTTTCTTGTATCTTCAATAACTGTCTCTATTTTTCATATTAAATGGATAGATACTTTCTGGACAGAACTTGTATACATATATATGATATTGTATATATGGAACTTTTTCATAAAATTAATGGTAACTATACAAAAAAAAAACCCCAAACTGAGACACTTAGCTTAAAAAAAGAGGTAATCAGAGGAAAGAAATAAGGAATGTCACCAAGAAAAATACAATATACAGAAGCATAAAGGAAAAGAACCAGTGGAGGCACAGGATGACCAGAAAACAGGATATAAAATTACTATAGAAAATCCTTATGCATCAGTAATTGCCCTAAATGTAAATGGACTGGATTAACCAAAAATGAGACACAGAGTAGCAGATTGGAACAAAAAACAGCACACAACCATATATTACCTTCAACAGACACATCTAAATTGCAAATACAAAGTTAGACTGAAAGTAAAAGGGTGGGTAATGCCTCTCCAAAAAACAAAAATTGACAGAAATGAAGGTGTAGCCATACTTATATATGACAAAATAAATTTCAAGATAACAAAGGTAACAAGAGGCAAAGATGGCCATTTACAAGGATAAGGGGACACTACATAAAGAAAACATAATACTTCTTAATATACAGGGTCCAGCACAAATTGTGTCCCTTTTTATTACAAAATACTTTATTACAAAATCATAAGCATGTAATTCTGTAACACAATAATATCAGACTCAAGCACATCATATGACATTTTAGGCGAAATATTTAAGTTAAAACTATAAATTATTACACCCATATCTACACCCTACCAACCACACTCAAGCAGGTATTACTACTGCTGGACCCTGTCGATGTAACCAATCAAGGAACATAGAAAGATATAATGCAACTTCTAACAGAACTAAAAGGAGAATCTGACAAAAATAGAATTATAGTTGGGGATCTTAATACTCCATTGACAGCTCTAAATAGATCATCCAAACGGAAAATCAATAAAGAAGTATTGGCCTTAAATGATACATTAGACCAAATGGACATAATTGACATTTACAGAGCCTTTCATCTAAGAACTTCAGATTGCACATTGTTCTCCAGTGCACATGGGATATTAACAAGATAGACTGTATGTTGGGTCACAAACTAACCTCAACAAATTCAAGAAGATTGAAATTATATCAAGCATGTTGTCTTACCACAATGCTTTGAAATTAGAATCAAGTGCAAAAAAGAAATAAAGAATCTGAAAATTATGTGGAGATTAAACAACATACTACAAAAATGATGGAGCCGAAGAAGAAATAAAATGTGCGATCAAAAGATATAGAAAGGCAAATGAGAATGACAATATCACATATCAAAACTTCTGAGATTCAGCGATAAGAGGAAAGTTTATATCATTACAGGCCTATCTCAAGAAACTTGAGAAATCCCAAGTAAACAAGGTAACATTACATCATAAAGAACTAGAAAAAGCAACCCAAAGCAATCAGGATAAAGAAAATAATAAAAATTACAGCATAATTGAATGAAATAAAGAACAAAAAGACTAGACAAAAAAATACAACAAAGAGCTGGTTCTTTGAAAAAATTAGTAAAATTGACAAACTCATGGAAAAACCAGATAAAGCCCATAAACAAAATTAGAAATGAAATAAGAGAAGTTACCCCAGATATCACAGATATACAAAGTATCATACTAGATATTATGAAAAACTATATGCCACCAAATTTAATAACATAGAAGAAATGAATAAATTCCTATATATAACCTTCCTAAACTGAATCATGAAGAATTGCAAAATCTAAATAGATCAATCAATAGTTAGAAAATTGAAATACCCATCAAAAATTTTCCAAAAGTAAATGTCTGGGATAAGATGACTTTATTAGTGAATTTTACCAAACATTCAAAGAGTGATACCTATCCTTCTCAAACTATTTCAAAAAATTGAAGAAAAGGCAATACTTCTTAACACAGTTTATGAAGCCAACATAACTCTAAATCCAAAAGCTAGCAGAGATAACACAGACAAAAAAGGAAACCAAAAAATGATCTCTGATGAATACAGATGTAAAAATCCTAACCAAAACACTAGTAAATTGAATACAATAATACAGTTAGAAAATAATACATCATAATCAAGTGGGGTTCATTCCAGGTGCACAGAGATAGTTCAACATATGCAAATTGATTAATGTAATACACCACATTGACAAAACAAAAAATAAAAATCATGTGATCTTATCAATAGATGCAGAAAAAAGCATTTGATAATGTACAAGATCCATTTATAATTAAAATGTTCAATAAAATGAGTATAGAATGAAAGAGCTCAACATAATAAAGTCTGTATATGACAAACCCTCAGCCAATGTCATAACCAATGGCAAAAAATTGAAAGCTTTTCCTCTGAAATTAAGAACAATACAAGGATGTCCATTCTCACTACTCTTATTCAATATAGTTTTTGAAGTCCTAGCCAGAGCAATCAGGCAAGAGAAATAAATAAAAGTCATGTAAATTGAAAAGAAAGAAGTAAAAATGTCATTTTTTACAGATGATCTTATAAGGTATATAGAAACCCCTAAAGACTCTACCAAAAAAACTATTAAAACAATAAACAAATACAGTAAGTTTACAGGATACAAAAATCAATGTACAAAAATACACTGCTTTCCTATACACAAACAGTAAAACTTTAGGAAAAATGAAAAAAAATCCTTTGGTAATTGCAACCAAAACAATGAAATATCTAGGAATAAACTTAACAAAGGATGTGAAGGACCTATATACTGAAAACTATAAAGCATTATTAAAAGACATTGGAAAAAATACAATGAAATGAAAAGACATTCCATGTTCTTGGACTGGAAGAATCATCATAGTTAAAATGGCGAGATTACCAAAAGAAATATACAGATTTAATGCAATCTCCATTAAAAGTCTTGATGTCATTTTTTTAAAAAATAGAACCAAAAAAATCATCAGATTTGTACAGAACCACAAAAGACCCCAGATAGCCAAAGTAATACTGAGAGAAAAAAAATGAACAAAACTGGAGGTATCATACTCCCAGACTTCAGAGCTACAATAACCATAGTAGCATGGTAGTGGCAGAAAAACAGACAAAGGCAAATGGAATGGAACTGAGAGACCAGCAATAAAACCACATGTATATGAGCAAATAATTTTTGACAAAAGAGCTAAAGCACACAATGGAATAAAGAAAGCCTCTTCAATCAACTGTGCTGAGAAAATTGGAAAGCCACATACAAAAGAACGAAACTAGATTACAGTTTTTATCCATGTACAAAAATTAATTCAAAAGATCAAAGGCCCAAATATAAAATCTGAAACAATAAATTACATAAAAGAGAACATAGGTACTGAACTTATGGACCTTGGACATAGAGAATATTTTATGAATTTGACCCTAAAGGCGAGGGAAGCAAAGGCAAAATTAAATGAATGGGACTATATCAAACTAAAAACCTTCTGGACAGCAAAGGAAACAGACAACAAAACAAAGAGCAACGAACCATATGGGAGATGATATTTTCAAACAACAGCTACAGCAAGGAGTTAATATCTCAGTTATATAAAGAACTCACACAGCTCAACACCAAACAAACAATCCAATTAAAAAATGGGCAGAGGACCTGAACATACACTTCTCTCAAGAAGATGTAGAAATGGCCAGCAGCTATATGAAAAGATGTTTAATCTCACTAGCTATTAGAGAAATACAAATCAAAACTACAGTGGGATATCACCTCACACCTGTTAGAATGGCTATTATCAACAAGACAGGTAATAACAGGTGTTGGAGAGGTTGTGGAGAAAAAGGAACTCTCACTCACTGCTGGTGGGAATGTTAACTGGTATACAGCCACTGTGTAAATCAGTATGGTGGTTCCTCAAAAAATTAAGAGTAGAGTTACCATATGATCCAGCAATCCCTTTTTTGGGTATCTATGTGAAAAATTGAAAACATTTATTCGTTAAGATATATGCACTCCTATGTTCATGGCAGCATTATTCATGGTGGTCAAGGCAAGGTAAAGAAGATGTAATATATATATATGTAATATATATATATATATGCTATGGAATACTACTCAACCATAAGAAAAGAAGAAATGCTACCATTTTCAACAACATGGATAGGCCTTGAGAATATCAAGTAAGCTACGTGAAATAAGTCGGTCAGAAAAATCTAAGAACCATGTGATTTTACTCATATGTAGGATATAAAACTGAAACTCATGGACCCAGAAAACAGTGTGATGGTTACCAGAGGGAAGGAGGTAGTGGGTAGTAAAGATTAAAGGGGGCCAAATACTCAGTAATGTAAGATGATCTGACTTCAGTGCTGGGCACACAACACAATATGCAGATCATGTATCATAGGAACATACACTTGAAACCTATATGAACCTATTAACCGATGTCACCCCAATAAATTTAATTTTAAAAATTTCATACTATAATAATAGACTTGCTTATTTCTCCTTTTCCTTCTACAAGATTTTTTATTTAAAATTTTGTAATAATTTTCAATGAGATATCATTCATATACCAAAAGATTCATCTTTTTAAAGTGTACAATTTGGTGTGTTTCATTAGTATATCCACAGAACTGTTTAACTATCACCACAATCTAATTTGAGTACATTTTCATCACTCCAAATATATACCTTATACCTATTAGACAGTACTCCTCATTTTTCCCTCCACTAGCTCCCACAACCACTAATCTATTTCATGACTCCAGGGATTTGCCTCTCCTAGAAATGTCAAATAAATGGAGTCCTACAATTTGTGGCTTCACGTGTGTAGCTTCTTGCACCTACCATAATGGCTGCAATGGCAATCAGGTTGTAGCATATGTAAGTATTTCACTCTTTTTTATGGCCTAACAGTATCCATTGTATGAATATACCTCCCTGTTAGTTATTGATTTTATATAGTAAAACTCATTATAAGTGCATACATACTTAAGATATTACATTCTGTTGATGAATTAATGTCTCTATCTTTATCAAATGTCCCTCACTATCCTAAGTAATAGTTCTTGCTCTGAAGTTCACTTTACTAGTAATACAGTAATTTTCAGCTTTTAATATAGAGTTTGCATGCTGCATCTTTTTCCATTGTTTGATTTTAAACCCCTTTCCATCTTTATAGTTAAAGTGGAGTTTTTGTAGACAACAATAGTTAGTCTCATTTCAGGTTGACAAACTCTTCCCTTTAAATGGGATGTCTAGATTGGTTACATTTAATATAATTATATGGTATAATTATGTTAAATCTATTACATAGCTATTTTCTTGATCCCATCTATTCTTAGGTTCTTTTCTCTCTTTTTGCATTCGTTTAGAATATTTGTTATGACTCTATTTTATCTCTGCTCTTGGCCAATTAGCTGTACATCTTTATTGTTTTTTAGTGGATGTTCTAGGGTATATATGTCTATATATAAAGACTTTAGATTTTACAATCTGAATTCAAATAATATACTGTCTCACAGGTATTATAAGAAACTTGTAGCAGTATACTTACATTTCTTCCCTCTTGTCTTTTTTTTTTTTTTGGATGTTGTAATATTTATTTTGATATTATTGCAACCCCCCAATTAATTGTTATTGGCTTTATTTTAATTATTTAATTGTCTTTCTAAAAGTTTAAAAATTGTGGGGAAAGTCTTGTATTTTTCTTACAGACTTACCATTTCTAGTGATTATCATTACATTGTGTCAAATGCAATTTTCCTTCTGATATAATTTTACTTCTCTCAAAGTTTGTCTTTTAACAGTACTTATCTTACTACATGTCTACTGGTAATGAACTCTCTTGGTTCTGCTTGTCTAAAACATTTTTATTTTGCCTTAATTTATTATATTTAATTTTAATAGTGAATTTATGGTCAACTTTTTGCTTTATTTCTGTACTTGCTATTTTTTTTAAGTACTTGACAGATGTTGCTGTACTATATATTTACTAGTGTAGATTCTGATAAAAATTCTCCTTTATATGAAATTTGACATTTTTTCCTATCATTTGCTTTTAAGATTTAAAAATATATCACAAGTTATCAATTTGATTACAATGTGTGTCTTGGTGTGATTTTCTTTCTTCTCTTTCATTGAACTTTGCGTATTGCTAGGTTCAAAATTTTTAAAAATCTGATTTAGAAAATATTTAGCTTTTTTTCAAACAGTTTTCTTGTTCTGATTCCTCTTACCCTGACTCTGGTTATATGTACATTAGATCAGTTGACATTGTCCCACACTTAACAAATACTATTATTTTCTTAACCAGTTTTTTTTTCCTCTGTGCTTCATTTGGAGAGTTTTAATTGCTATGTCCTCAATTTCACTGATTCTTTTCATAATGTTTAATTGTTTTTAATCTCATGCAACGTATTTTTTCATTTTTAATGTTACATTTACATATCTAAAGTTTGATGTGGATCATTGCTACATCCTCCATTTCTTTCTTCAGCAGGCTCATGTTTTCCTTTACTCTTTCAGATAAAGGTAGTATATTTATAAACGTCATTTTTGGTTAATTCAATCATCTGTATCCTTTCTGGTTCTTTCTATTAATAAATTTTTGTCTCACTTTTTTGCATGCCTATAATTAATGACTGCCGGTCATTAATTTTGTGTCTTATGTGCTGGATTTTATTGTATTCCTTTACATGTAGATACTTTTGTTCTGGGAAATAATTACGATATCAGTATAACCCTTTGGAGACTTCCTTCTGAGCTTTGTAGATCACGCTCTGCTTAAGGTCTAACTTTGCCCCTCTGTTAATGTAATAACTTTCTGATGTGTCTAAACAGTGTTCCATGAATTAGAAAATTTTCCACCTTAGATGGTGTCATAGTAACTATTCCCAGTCCTGTGTAAGTCTTGGTAACAAACACTTGTTCTACCAAATAATTTCCTATTTTTCCCCTCTGGTCTTAGGTAGTTTCCTCACGCACTTGTGCAAAACAGCACTCACACAAAGACTTGGACTGAACACTATGAAGCTATCTGAGCCCCGCTTTTGTGCAACTCTGTCTTCTCCATGATTCTGCTCCATAATTTTAAACTGCCTTATTTTCCCTAAAGTCCAAACTTTATCTCCTCAGTTGAGTCCATTGAATTCTGTTTGTTTTCCCAGTATGTGCACCTTGGTCTGAAAATTCTGTTTAGCTTCTACAATCCTGTTTATACTATACTGTCCTGTTTAGCAGGACAATCATAGAGCTCAACTTGTTTTTGCTCTTTTTTTCAGGAAATAGGCTTCTATACTTTTTCTTGTTCAATATCTGAAAACTGTTACTTTCCATATTTTACCCAATTTTATAGTTGTTGAAAGTGAGACATTAAATTTTGATCCTATTACTCTATCATGAACAGATATGAAAGCTCAAATGACAGCTTCCAAATTATTTGCTTAGGAAAAAGCTAGTGTATAGCTTTGCTTAAACATTATAGAATTTCTATGGCAGAATAAATCTGTCCAAAGATATAGTTACAATTTTCAAAATAATTAAACTGAATTTCTTCCAGAAAAGAAGCAATGCCATATAGTAAAATTCTAGGAAAAAATATATATAGTTCCATATTACAAAGACCAATCAAGTTAAGGTTAATGACTACAACAAATAATTCATCTGGATAATGATAAGGGTGCATTTGCCAACCAAAAAATAATCTTAAGATCTACTGATATAAAAAATTTATAAACTATCTTAGTCTTCTAAAAAACTATAAAGCATAATAGCAGGCTCATTTTTGGAACTCTGTGTTAAATTACTTAAGAATTGAGTAAATAAATCATCTTCTAAAATAACCTTATCAATGTACCATATCAAATCTTCACCTAGAATATATACATATATTTTTTAAATTTTAACAAACAGATTTTATAGATTATAAGAAATCAGGTCTCTAGTTATTCTGCATTTCAATCGTTGATGAATATATTAACAATACACATATAAACTGATTATTTTCTGCAGGAGTAGATGAGGTGACACATTATAGGGACATATCTACAAAGATTTTACCCTTCACAGAAAAGAAAAACTCGCTCTTAAGTAAGATTCACATGCTATCAATTTTAACCATCTGGATAAAAACCAACATAGAATATATTATCACAAAAGTATCTCAAAGGCAGTGAATAACAGCAATTTGGATTAAAACTAACATGTACATTATGTTATCAAAAAACATCTGACTTTTTTGAAGAAATATTCAATTTCATAATGAGGCATGCTTATGTTAATAGATCAGTAACAGTCACTGATATTAGTCCAAATCACTCAAACTTAATGAGTATGAGTGTGATTCACCTACTCCATCCTATATGTTACTTTTATGCCCCAAACATGTACCACCAGTACAACCTTAATCTAAATTAATTAAATCGTATATATTAATGTTAGTATTATTTATTTACTAACTTAAAAAATATGGAGTGCTAAGATTGTAGCTGTTATTTAAATGTTTGTGACCTGTCAGAGTTTGTGCTAAAACACTTGCCTGCCTGCATGCCAACAGGGTGGTCTTACCTGATTTCTCCTCACCAGCCCATGAATCTGGCTCCCCCTGCTCTGTAGGCAGGCTTCCTTGGGCCTAGAAATGCATCTGGGAGGTGGGTCAACCCCCTGTACCCTGATGTCAGAGCCCTGAGCTCTTGACCGTATATTCATTTTCCTAGTTATTCTTTGCACAAAACTGAAAGTTGAGGATGGCTATGCCAATTTGAAAAAGGAAGGTATGAATAAGAGAGCTTAACTGTTTACATTAGTTTCAGCTAAGTGTCTATTTCAGTGTAGAACCCAATTTTTTTCTGCCTGCACAGAAATATTGTTGTTTTAATAGATGACCTCAAAATTTCTGCCTCCTTTGATATTCTAGAGCTACATATGATAATACAAGCCAGCTCTGGCCATGTGGTTCAGTTGGTTGGAGTGTCACCCCATACACCAAAAGGTTGTGGGTCCAATCCCTGGTTAGGGCATATACCTGGCCAGTTGCCAGTTTTATCTCTGGTGGGGGTATGCACATGAGGCAACTGATCGATGTTTTTCTCTTTCTCTCTCTCTCTCTCTTTCTCTTTCAAATCAATAAACATATACTTGGGTGAGGATTAAAAAAAAAAGATAATACAAGCCAAAATTTGTGTAACTGATAACTGTAAAGTTGGATTCTTCTTAGGTTAAATGTGACCCAGTTACTAAGATAATAATACCCAGGATCCCTTTAGAAGAGCTCATTACAGTCTCATTCTTGACCTGGCTGGTGTGGCTCAGTGGATTGAGTACTGACCTGTGAACCAAAGGGTCACCAGTTTGATTGCCAGTCAAGGCACATACCTGGGATTTGGGCCAGGTCCCTAGTTGGAGGTGTGTCAGAGGCAACCACACATCGATGTTTCCCCCCCTCTCATTCTCCCTCCTTTCCCATCTCTAAAAATAAATAAATAAATATTTTAAATTAAATAAGTAAAATAGACTTCTTAATGCTGCATTGGGTTATCAGATCATTAAGCTAATTTTGCCAAATTGAGAACACTTCACATTAATTCATTGATTTATATTCTACATAATTACAAAAATACACAAATTATATTGCTTATTTGATCTCAGAAAATTTTTATTTCCTTTCAATATAATAATGTCACTTAAATGGTCCATAATAGTTGCTACTATTTTCTTAAAGATTCAAGCATTAATGCATATTTAAATAATTCCTAATGTGGAGTTCTTGAGTAGTCCTCCATTAATTCTGTGGGCTTGGATATAAAATTTTGTGTGTATGAAATTTATGGAGTACTTGCTATGTGGTAGTCACTGTTAAAAAGTTTTTAACATACCTAAATACTAAGCTATAAATGCTTAATTTTAAAGTAACAGAGACAAGTAATTTTAAGAATATATCTGCATCTATTCTGTATCTTTGCTCATAAGTAGATTGTGTTGAGTATTAAGCTGTACACTTGATAGATTTCAACAGCTGAATTTTGGTGTTTTGTTCAGTATTTAGAATTCTAAAAATAAAGATCCCCAAATACTAAAAATGCTTGATACCTGGTTTCAACATAAAATGTAAAGTTTGCTTTTGTAGAGAGGAGGGGTAATCTTTCAGCTAACAAGCATCCATGATTACTATCGTTTGGTTTTATTCTATTACTGGCTAAATATAGATTGATGTACTTGTCTCCACTGTACCAATGTATAATGCATGAACACGATTACTGATGTAATTTAGAAACAGGATGCCTTTAATCTTCTACTCAGATCAATCAATTACAATACATAGGTTATAGACTGTCCCATGATCTTACACTAAAACCTAGATAGAACTAATCTTAGAACTAAATGAGGTTGGGGAAGATGTGAAGCCCACAGAGATTGCTCATATGAACACAGACAATGGAAGTTTAACCATCATGTATTTAATTTCCCAGGACAAACAAACAGAGACAACTCTAAAGTTTGTAGAGAAAGAAAGAATACTTCAGGGACCAAAATGCCACTTTTCCTTTTGAATAAACCACTTTTCTACCCTTGAATTCAAGGGTTTTCAGACTCAATAATTTGTGAAAGTTAACATCAGACTCATAACTAGAAACATTATGCACAGTTACCCTTCATATGTCAATGCATCTTATAACATGGCAGATAAAGATTGTGTTTCCAATAATGTTTGGAAATGCCTATTTCCTTTAAAGCAATATTCATTCACCTAATTTACATGTGAGTTGGTAAAAACTATTTTTCACATGACTTTGACATAACTTACAGTTGTGCTTTTTTAGTGTGCATGAAAGCTTAATTAAAATGTACACAATACATGGTTTGTTCACTTTGCTCTGGAGTCTTGATGCATTTTGGGAGCAATGTATTTGAGCTTGGATTTACCTAAGGAGTTAAATAGAAAAGAAAGGTTCTTTAGAAATTGGATGCAAATAGGACTCTGTGTTGCTGTGGGTATCCAGTGAAGACAAGTAGTGTATATGAATATATCAGGGCCACTTGCCTGAGTTTGCAGTCCTATTGTCCCTTGCTGTTTGTAGGCTGAAAGCAGTTGCTAAGGGCACAGTCAGAGTCAGCACCATGGATAGCATCCTTCACACATTTAGCACCTGGGAGAACTGTGTTGTTTCACAAGCCCAGCTGCAGCTGGAACAAAATGACAGAATGATCTACTTATACCAAAAGGGCGAAGTAAATAAAGCCATATACTGGAGAAGCATTTTTTTAATATTCCTAAGGAGGGAACTGTACAGATTCAGGAAAGCTAAAGATACTATAAGAGCCTGAGGGTTCTCATATATTGCTTATTTTTAACTAAAGCTAATTAACTGGAAAAGTCAACATTCCCAGGCAATGCCTCGCCTTTCTGATTCATTTTCATTACTCTGATATAAAAACGTAAGAATAGTTTAGGTTCTTGTTTTGGTTTGGATTTTGTCCCTTGGCTTGTATTTTCTGGAATGTAAAATAAAAGTCGTTATATTTATTTCCTCGTTATTTATTGCAGTCTACATGATTCATCTTCCTAATGTCGCCCTGCTTTTCGGACCTCCTCAGTTCCATCCAGATATTTTTTTACTTCATATTTGAGGTTGAAACTGAGAAAATATGGATCCGACTGATTCAACACACAGAAACCTCCAACACTTTATCATTCAACTACGTGTCTTGATAGGGGGCTCTGAATCCTTTATTGCCGGCTGGAACGAGGTCTGTCCATGTTCTAGTTCTATAGGTTGTAGTGGCGTCAATTTCCATTAGAGAAAGGGGCATGGAGAGGGGCTGACTATTAGCTCAAAGGAGGGAATAACATAAATGAAGCCAAAAGAAGCAAGAAAAACTAGAAAAACAACTTAGAAAATACCCTTTCTTTGCATGGTTTGTCACATTTGATTTGCTAAGTTTCCAGTAGGACTATTTGGGCAGAAGTATATGTACTTATACAATACATTCCCACGTTGGCATGCTCTGAGAAGCAAAAAGGAAGTGGACTGGATTCTGCCTCTTGAACTCTTTCCCGTCCTAAACCAGATGATCCATTAGAAATGGTGGAAAAGAGCAGAATGGTGTGCCTATGTGTTCGGGAGGTCACACTAAGGCTGGTAACTCTTAGCCCCACCCACCTTTTGTTCCTTCCCCCTTGGCGCCCAGCCTCGCCCATTTCAAACTCTTTCCTTGATTTGTACCAGTTTCTCGCACAGTCTTTGGCTTTCTCTTCTTTCTTGCTGCCTCCAACACCTGGAGACTGAGTCACCCCCCCCAACCTTGCACCTCCTTAGGGATTCAAACAGTGAAACTGGGCATGCCCAGCGGCAGCGCCAGTGTTTGGGAGGCACGGTCCAGCGCCGGGCAGGGACCGGAGAGCCAATTCAGCCGGGTGTCAGCACCCACCTTGGCGCAGCCCGCGGATCCCAGTGCACTCTGAGGCTACACCTGCACCTTTAAGAGGCTCATCCTCAGTTCGCAACCTCCTGACCGCCACCAAGTTTAGAAATAGTCCTCAATGAGGGGCTGTTTTCCCACCTGTCTTTTCTTTGCAGCTAAGGGTGTTTTAGCTATCGTGGCGTGAGGAGCTCATGGTTGGAGCCATTGACTGGAGGCCATGGAGATCACCTTCCCAGAGTAGCTGTTTGTCACTGAGTTTTGGAGATTTCTTGGCTGGCTTCCGCTACAGCACGCTTGAGTAATCCGAGCTGTGGCGGCGCCCAAACTCTAGGGATAAAGACGGCGCGCCCGCGCGCGCGCGCGAACGCGCCCGTGTGTGTGTGTGTGTGTGTGTGTGTGTGTGTGTGTGTGTGTGTATGTGTGTGTGTGTAGGGGAGAGGGCGGGGATAGAAACGTCAAGCCCTCCCTCCCCCCCCACCCCCCCCCCCCCCAACAGCCTCCTTTTCTTTCTCCACTCCTGCAACAGCCACACAAGTCTTCCATCTCCCCTCGGCCATTCTTACAGCTCTGGGCAACCGCCCGCCAGGTTAAGCCCGTTTGCAGTGGGAAATTGGCGCTGTTTAGGGGAAGAGAAACAGATCGATTGCTCTTGTGACTCTCTGCCCCCCTCCCCCTCCCCCACCGCTCCTTCCTCCCTCCCCTGCCGCCTGCCTTCACCCCGCCTGCTTCCTCCTCCCCACCCCCAAACCCTCTCACCCGCGGCAGTTCGGGAGGTGAGGGGAATGGATTGGACTCCGCTGGGGAAAGCGGGTGTCTAGAAGTGGTGCCAATAGGAAGAGATTTCTGGTTTCAAAAGAGGATGCTCTGCCACAAAGAGCGGCTCGCGCGCTGGCCTGGGCTCTAGCAGAGGAGAGATCCCGGGAGAACTCCGGAGCTCGCGGGGAGCGCTCCTCGGAACACCGGGGTCAACATGCCTGTCCGCAGGGGGCATGTGGCACCACAAAACACATTTCTGGGGACCATCATACGGAAATTTGAAGGGCAAAGTAAGTTCATTTGTTCTCTCTCCCTCGATTTCAGCTTTGATAGTGCACTTGGCGTCCGCCGCTGACAAGCGGAGAAGGCAACTCCGGGCTCTGGCAAGTTAAGAGGCTGTGAAACCGAGCCAGGAGGTTCTAATGGCAGCGGGAGTGTTCTCCCTCTGATATTAATTTTGATTTACATTTTAGATTATGGTCTCCATTATAGGAGGCAACTTGATCCTTCTCTCCTACTGCTACCTTATCTGCTTTAATGTCATACTGTTCTACTATCTTAACGGGAACGTACTAGTATAACATGGGTTTATATTTTGAGGTTGTTCTATTGCAGAGTTTTTGAAAGTCAGGAGCAGGGCAGGGAATACTATTAGAACTAGAGAATGTAAATGGCAACAGCGATGGAAATGGCTATGCAAACTATATATCATCTTGGTTAAATAGCAAGGCTTTGTCATGACAGGGATGCTGGCTTGCTGCTAATTCATAGAAGCTAAACTTTGCATTCAATCAATGCAAATCTATCCCAATGCAGGATAATTTGAAAAAAGTATTATTTGATTCATACTGGTTTCCAATGTAAATTATTATTCAAAAGGATATTTTGTCCCTTTATGATTCCCTTCAATTTCCATCTAGAAATTTAAAAAATTGAAGTGCACTAAGTAAATCCCACAAAGGCTGAATGCAGAGGAATTCAGTATTCTCCTGTGAACTAACTATAAGGAATAAATGTTATATAAATATGTTAATTTTAAATCCTATATTTTTTCATTGATATTCGACATTTTTTAAAACCACATTAACACACATTTGTGTTGTATATTTTGCAGTTATTTTAGAACTGTCTTTAATCACATAAACGTGTGTAAAATAAACTTGTATATCCTGCTTTATACTCTATCTGGAAATGGTAAATATAATTGGTGATTAAAAATTAATAGACCCTTTGTATTAAAATACCAACAACTACACAAAAATTTAAGGTTCTCCCCAAGTATAGGTGGAAAAGTGTTAACATGATATTTTTCTGTGTATGTAGATATGAGTGTAAATATTTTTATCTTCTGGAAAATATATATTATGAAAAGCTGAAACTTTTCATTACTGAACTGCTAATTAATGTGAAACACTTTCATTGGTCATAGTTTCATTGTTTTTTAATATGATGTGTATAGCATGCTTTAGAGGGATAAAGAAAAGCCAAATCCAAGAATAATAACTACTTTAAGAAAGTTGTACTCTAAAGGTCAAGGTGGAAGTGAGAAATCTGACAGCTACAGAATGTTTCACTGTTTTGGCTTTGAAAATATTTATCTTACGATTAGATGGTATTCTGGAAATATCAATGGGGCAGCTGATCGCCTGAGTGTGCATTAGAACCCGAGGGAGTTAATGGGTTTGAGAACTAGGTTATTTGGGAAATTACGTTTTCAAAATTTGAGGAGTCTTTCCTTAATACTTTTTTGTTAAAACTACTAATGACCAATAGCTTCACATTTAAGGTTGGGTTTTTTTTTTCTCTCTCTTTGAAAGCCCAGACAGTTAGCAATTTGGGAAGTAACTGCATTTGAGATCTACTCTTATGCAGCAAATTGTTTCAGTGTTTATGAGGATATTGTGGAAGGTTTTAAAAAGATACCTTACTATCTTCTTATTACAGATAAAAAATTTATCATTGCAAACGCCAGAGTGCAGAATTGTGCCATCATCTACTGCAACGATGGGTTCTGTGAGATGACTGGTTTCTCCAGGCCAGATGTCATGCAAAAGCCATGCACATGTGACTTCCTCCATGGGCCGGAGACCAAGAGGCATGATATTGCCCAAATTGCCCAGGCATTGCTGGGGTCAGAGGAAAGGAAAGTGGAGGTCACCTACTATCACAAAAATGGTAAAGTTTACCTATTTAAGATTTCTTATACTTGATTCCATTGAAATGAAATTTTAACAACTGATTACTGAAAGTTCATATGCAGAGAAGCCTCAACTATTGAGGTATAGATATATGCTTTGCTTATAGTGTTTCAGGATTTAAAAAAATATGGATATTCTCATTAGTGGACTACTAAGAACAGTTTCTTCTTTGAGTAAGTATCCTCCATACTCTTCAAAAGTGCAGTAACTTAATGTCACTGAGGACAAAATGCCACATATCTTACTCTTTACCCTTCCTAAGGAATGATAAAAGGGACAATAATTTACTGGTTTCACTGACATGCATTTGGTGGGAGAAAAATACAGAATTTTATATAGTTGGTTGAACTCACAAAACTTTACAAAGCAAAATCTTGTTGAAAACTTATCTGAAACTAAAATTATTATATTATAAATGTTTCTTGGCTCTTCAGCTTTATTTGATAGGCAATGTCTGTTTTGTCTTTTGCTCCTTCTTATTACAATCAGACTAGTAAATGAAACAAAATGGAGAAAGGGATCTATGATACTGTGGAGTTGTTAGTATTTGTTTTTTCATCTGCAGTAAAACTGGCATCTTCAACCTAAGGTCAAACCTCAACTTCAAGGGCACTCCTCCTTCTTTCAGGCTTGCTGTGGGGCCATAAATATGTTAGACTCATAAAAGTTCTCAAGAAACACACATTTAATGGATATGCATTCACTAAATGCATCATATGTATGTATATAAACTCACATGTAAAAAATATTCAGATGTACCCATTTTAAAGTATATACATTTTCAAATGTGCACCCTTAATTATATTTGACAGTTTAAGTAGGTATAAAGGTGAATGGATTAAAATGCATATTTCAGTTAGTTTCATTGATACTGCATTATCATTTATTTCTTTATGCCATTGATAGAAATTAGTGAAGCAGAAGGATATATAATCAGCTTTTTAGGTAACTTAAGTTTTGAAACTGAATACACGAGTAATGTGTTATAGCTTGTATCATATAATTACTTGTCATTTGGTAAAATACAGAGAGCAAATTCTAGCAGAGAAAAGGTTTAACTTCTCTTGTTACTCGTAATCAAGTATTTCATAATAGAAAACATACAAATCTTAATTACTAGATTTCCCTTAATATCAATTTGAGTCGGTATGCATAACAAAGTATGATTGGAAAGATAGGTTTGTGTAATTTTGGATTAATCTGTAATTAAAACAATTACATGATTATTAAGCAACATAAAGATTGTTTTTAAAGTTCTTCTCACTTTTCCCCCAATAGCTTTTCAATCAGTAGCGCTGGCGTACTAGAAATAATCTAATTGCCCCATTGTCTTGAAAACACTTCTTGGACTAAGGTTTTACCCAAATGCAAGTTTTCTTTGTGTGTGTGTATCTGATGCCAACAGTTTGACTTTCAGCATAATTTGAATGTCTGGTATTTTGTTTTACCTGAATATTTATCATGATGTTGGCATAATCTATATTGTGGTTTCTACAGGTCATGTTGGCCTACATTTTGTCATTATATTTTCTGGGACATTTCAGAATTTTATCAACTTAGATGATTTAAGTATAAATGAATCTGGACTGTTCAGATTACTTACATACTAACTATATTTTTCATATATGTTTTCAAATAGAAATTGTTCTTCATTAAGCAGAATAGTGATTTTTGAAACCTAGTTTAACTTGAATAATGTGTGTAAGATAATCTCAGAATACCTTAAAAAGGGAATTTATTACAAACTTGAATGTAAAAATTTCTGCAGTGGAGATGTTGGAATTTGACTAATGCAAATCTTATTATTTCAGTGATTTGCTTGGTTATACAAATTAATACCTCCTTGTTTTGCACAAAGAAGTTTATTTGGAAATTTGTTTAGGTATTTAAATAATCAGCCTTTGGTGATGGTTTTGATTTTGTTGGCTTCATTTTCAGGTGTGACTCAGTCTACAGGGTCTTGGGTATCTTTAAAGTTAATGACAAATACTGCCTATTTTGCTTTCATCGATATGGGACACATGAGGGGATGCATCAAGAGTTTTCTTTTTTCCTAAAGAAAAAGATTACTTTGAATGATTTTTTTAGATTGTAAAGACACAGCCAGACTTATTAGCTCTGAATGTAATCAACTTGCACTTTGCTACTAGTTCATACACCTTGAATAGGATCTTCAGTAGTTATGGGTTTCATTCACATGTCATCTGCAAAATCATTCAGAGCTTGTGAAGTTCGAAAGCTTTGAAAGTCTTACCTCTTAAAGTACCTGTCAGACACTCCCAATTTATAAAAGCAGGAAGAGACAAAAATCAACATTTTCATTGATTTGTTTCTTGAAGTTTCCTTAATTCTTCATTGCAGAGGTCATTTACTTTTGAGAGGTTCTTGAAGCCTGAAGAGTATGTACAGAAAGTGCTCTTTTATTCTTTATTTAGCATTTCATTGGAATATGAATAGTGATGTAGTATGCATGATGAGCAAACTAACAGAAAGCTAAGATTCTCTTTCCACTTTTTTCATTCACTCACACTAGAGCAGCAAAAGTATGAGCATGGCGTTGTTTCTGAAACCTTGTTTTTCAAAGTGGCTGGAGGGTTTTGAAGCAGTTTAAACCCTGTCATCTGTGCAATAAGCTCGCACTGATGCAGTGCACGATGAGCTGCCTGATTATCCCTGTGAAGCAACACTTTCTCCCCTGCTAGTTTATGTGATTTAACTGGGTACAGGAGGACTTCCTGTTTACCAGAATATCAATTTTTAAAAACCTAGTTATTTGCGATATGAATATCTGACAGCCCTTCCTTTGGGGGTTCTATTTTGCAGTTTAAGTCATTATTGCATAAATCATTCTTGGCAGCTGTGAAATATTGCTTGAGGTAATAAAGATATAAATCTTTTGCCATAAAACTCTAATTATACAAAACTATAATTATGTCGAGGTTTATATAAGGATGGGCAAGTATTTTAGTAGCATAGTATATT
>PVJD01007669.1:0-81272 GCA_004026545.1 Mormoops blainvillei | reverse complement strand
AGAGCCCAGGATGCCGGCTCTGCAGCCATGAGACTCGGGTCGGGGTGGGGGCGGGGGTGGGCGGTGCAGGCCTGGGCCCTCGGGTTTCCGGGACAGCCGGTACAGCTGATAGTTTCAGCTTTCACGTCACAGGATTCAGGAGTGTAGAAAAGGAGCCGGGAGCACCAAGGGCTAACCTCCCGCTTCCAGAAGCCCACACGGCCTCAGGGAGCTCTGCCCCCTGCTTTGAGCCTGTGAGGCGGCGTCTGCGCTCCCCCCGCCACCCACCCACCATGGCGCTCCTTACCGCCCTCATAGTAGTGCTGCGTGGGCTCCTCGAAGGACCGGTCGTAGCTCTGCTCCGAGTAGGACGACTGCTGGTAGGCGTAATCGCCGTGCCCTGCGAGCAGAAGGCCGGCCCGCAGTCAAGGGCCTGACCCCCAGGCCTGGCAGGGGGGCAGCCGTGGGCCAGACGGCAACCCTGCGGGGTTGGGCAGTGGCCCGAGTTGGGCACTGATCGGTCCCCACTGATGGAGCCCACTGTCGGTCCCCTTAAGTGAAACGCAGACAGCCGTGCTGCCCACGGGTTTCTGTGAGGACTGACAGTGTGACTAGTGCCGGTGCCCTTTGGCCATCAGCGCGGCTGCACGATTCACATCATGTCGTCTGCTCAGGGTGCGGTGGGGGATGGGGGATCCTCGGAGGCCCTGCACTGGTCTCAGCACCCCCCGAATCGCGCCGGGTCCCGTCCGGGAGCTCGCCCCTTCCCCAGCCACCCGCTCTGACCACTGTACATGCCACCTCCAAAATCCCTGGGACTAAAAATGACTGAAAGGTGATGATGAAGAGAAACGCTTGGCAAAAATTACACCGAGCAGCTAGGGTCTGCGTGGGACAAGACACGAGCGGCAAGGCCAGGCTGGTCACCGTCCTAAGGGCATTTCACGAGGCCACTGTGTCCCTCCCTTCAAGTGTCCACAGCCCCCCGTTCAGAGGGCAGCTCAGCCCCAGCCCAGGTTTCTGCTGCCTCTCGGGGAGAGACAAGCAGCCCCGGGAGGTTCGTGGCTACAGCCAGCGCCAGCGGCGTCTCTGGGCGGAGACCAGCTGCAGCCCCCGTCGCATGCAGGCATGGGGACTCGGGATGCTGCTGCGCTGGTGGGAGGGTATCGGGGTGTGCGCGGGGCGTGGTGGCCCGAGGCCTCACCGTCGGCGTAGTACTGCTGGCCGAGCGGCTCGGAGGCGGCCTGGCTGTGGCTGTACTGCTCGCCCCCGTAGTACTCCTCTTGGCCCAGGTACTGCTGTGACGAGCCTGCGGGCGGGCGGGCGGCGGGCGTGAGCGCGGGCCCTCAGGCCCCATGGACACCGCCAGGGGCCCACCACGCCACCCCGGGGGCACAGGACACTGTCCCCATGCCTAGCCCTCCACATCCTGGGCTGTCTGCTTAGACACAGCTGCCCACGCCCACCGCGGCCATGCACCTGCCCGGCGCCCCCACTGCGGGCTCCAACCTTCCCCCTCCGCCGCGTCCTCGCACCATGACAACAAACACGCACAGTGCCACCCTCACGCCCGGCAGTACCTTGCTGGGAGGGCCGGTAGGGCGCCAGGGGCCGCTGCCCCATCATGCTGCCCCCCTGCCCGCTCTGGCCCATCATGGCAACGGCCGGCTGGCCCTGGTAGTGCTGGCTCCCGCCCTGTGCCGAGGCGTAGTGGGACGAGGCGGCCTGCTGGTGCATCATGGACACTGGGCGGCACGACAGACCCGAGTGACGTCCTCGCGTCCTTACCCAGCTCCGGGACGGCCCCCCTGCTGCCCCTCGGTGCCCCTGCCCCGAAGGCTATCCCCTCTCACCGCTGTCACACTTCCTACCCGCGAGCCTCCACGCCAACTCCCACAAAGCGCGGCACTCGGACGACACCACCTCGACACCCTGCCACCTGGCCTGCCACTGACACCCCCCCACCCAGAACCCTCCAGCCCAGCAGGGTGGGGGCCATGCCACAGAGCAAAAGAAGCGGGACGTCCGGTCTGTCGCAGTAAAGTACTTTACTTGACCTGACGTATCCAGGATACGATCCTTTTCAATGTGCAATTGATACTAAGAAACAAACGGGTGCCTCCCCCACTTTCTGTGTAGAGCCTCTGGAACCTGGTGCCTGTCACTTACGGGCCATCAGCATTGGGGCCTGATGCCCCCAAGTGCTCAGCCCAGGCTGCTCAGCCACCCTTCATCCTCCCACTCCCCTGCTCCGCCGTGCCATCCCCCCACCCCAGTGACCCCAAGCCTGTCCTCTCAGCAGGCACAGGATGCCATCCTTAGAGCCTTCCCTGGGTCACTGTGGGAGCAGCCCCGGCCCTGCCCCCCAAGCCAGACCCCGTCTGACCTGTACCCCCAACCCCCAGCCCCAGGGAAGGTCCCAGAGGGGGCCCTCTGCCGGCCGCGGTGCCGGCCCAGCACCAGCAGGAGGGCCCGCATGCTTGGGGGCCCCGGGGCCCGGTGGGGCGCTACCTGGGTTGGACTGCATGCTCATGCTGGCCCGGGACACGTAGTTGCTGATGGCGCCTTGGCCTTGCAGGGGCACGCTCTGAGAGCCAGGCCCTGCGTGGCTGTAGCCGGGCCCCGAACCGTGGCCACTGCCTGACATGCTCATGGAGGTCGTGGGCAGCGTGCTCTGCGCCGTCTGCTGCATGGACACGTGGTTCGGGCCTGCCAGGAGGGATGCGTGAGGGCGCCTGCCGCCCACCTGCAGCCACCCCGGAGGGCAGGCCTGGCCTCCCTGCCAGACACCCGGCTTCCCTCTCAGCAGACGGGCGTATGTGCACTGTGACACTGTCACGGATAGGTCCCGGTGGCTATCAGCAATGTCCACGTGCAGACAGGGGCGTTCTCGTCCGTGTTACAAAGTCCCCATGGAGCCACACACTCTGGCTCGAAGTGGCCCTACTCTGAGGTGTCTGATCGCAGCAAGGGATCCAGAAGGTGGGCTTCATTCCCTGTGTGTTACCCCCACCCCCACCCCACTCCTGCGCCTGACCGTGCCCACCTGCAGCCAGGGCCTTGGGGGCAGAGGGGATGCCTGTGCTCAGCCCTGCAGGGCCCCCTGGGGGCCTGTGTCGGTGATATCCTTGCAGACACCACTGCAAACGCAAGCCGCACCCCTGGAGGGCTCACCATTGCCGATCTGGCCCTGCATGAGTGAGGCTGGGGGCAGGCCGGTGCCGATGGCGTCGCTGAGGCTGCCCTGGGAGTGCAGGCCCTGGCCAGAGCCGCTCTGGGTCAGCGCTCCCGGGCCCAGGTTCAAGTTCTGGGTGGGTGGCTGCGGGAAACGGGGGTGTGGGGAGAATGGTTAGCTCAGAGGACCACCACCAACCAGCAGCCACTCCAGGGACCTGTCCAGCTGGCCTCGGGGCGGGGACCTGCCCCACCTCCCTTCCTGTCAGCGACCTTGACTATGCTAGGTAAGACCTCAAACCTCTGCTCCCTGGCAGGCAGCCTGGGGCAGAGCCTAACTGCACTGGCCAGGGTGGGGCCCCGTCCCCGCCCCCACACAGGCACTCACTGCGGGAAGCAGGGATTGCATGTTCTGGTTGGAGTCTGCGATTGTGGCCAGGTAGACCAGGTTCCGGTGCAGGATCTGCTGATACCTGAAGGCGAGGGGTGCGCAGTGAGCTGGGGAACTGGCAGGACGATCCCCCGGGTGAAAGCCCAGTTTACCCAGGACAGCCTCGCCCTGCAGCCAGTGCCGGGACGCAGACCCCAGAGGACCCCGGCGACAGGGCAGGCAGCAGAGCGCTGCGCAGCCCAGGACGGGTCCGGTCCCACCCAACGACAAAACACTGCAAAGACTCCAAAGTGGTGACTGAAAGGAAGGTGCCACCTGGTCTCTTCAGACAGAGGTTGCAGACAAGCCCTCCTGCAGGCACCCCTAGCTAACCAGGTCCTCCCCACCCCACCCCACCCCAAGAGGTGCTGGGAGGGGACGAACGAGCTCAGTTCAACATGAGAACACCTCAGGTGTGTGTGATGGCCGCTCATGTGGGTCACCCTCCAGGTGGCTCGGATGCCCAGCTCCTGCGCCTACTCTGTGCCCGGCCCCGGAGGTTCTACCTGGATGGAGTGCACTATCCCTGGTGTGTCCAGCTACTGCCCACAAAGCCGCCCGCAGCGTCCAGTCTGAGCCTCCCCAGTGGCCCTCTCTCCTCCCACGCTCCCATTTCCTGGTCGCCTCTGGGGAACGACCTGGGGCACTGTGGCCGCCCTCCAGAGGGTGACGCTCAGTGGCCTTAACTGACTGTAGTCCAGTGCTTCCAAGTGCGGGGCAAGATCAGAGTCTTTGCACCGCAGCAGCCAGGTGGGGGGGAGGGCACTCACTGGGCACACTCGGCCGTCTTGCCCTTGCTCTGATGGTCCAGGATGCACTGTATCAGGTGGTGGTTCTCGTCCAGCATCTGCAGGGGAAGCAGGCGTGAGCGGGGGTGCAGGTGCGTCTACAGTGCCCTGCTGGAGGTGAGGGGGCGTGGGCTCAGTCGCTCACTGGGCGTGCCAACACCTGCCCTCAGTGTGCGGGCATCCTATGTCCACGCTGTCACTCTTATGTGGAACCTCGGCCAGCAGGACCGAGTCCTCTCCACATCCCACCTCCCCGGGGGTGGGGCCCAGGTCCTCTCACCTGCAGATGGGATCCCACCACCCCAGGACCCCTTCTCTAGGGCTCCTGACCACAGTGCATCTGTGCAGCTAGGGTGGGTTAGGAATCCATGGCATGGATCTGGTGCCTGGAGACCCTGTCTGGAGGGTGTGAGGTCTGCAAATGCCAGCAATGGGGCGGGGGTGGGGGCGCGGCGCGGCGCATCCCTGCAGAGCGTCACAAATGCCTACAAGAGCCAGTTCTTCAGGCGGCCACGTGGGGGTGGGGGTGCGTGTAGCACAGCAGGGGGCAGCCAGCCTCCCTGCTGTGAGCAGCGGGACTGAGCTCCCAGCAGCAAGGGGGCAGAGGGCCATCTACCTGCCACCATGCTAGTGCCCCAGCACTCCGTCCCAGGGCCACCCCCTTCCCGTGCAACGCGGCCGCCTAACTGGGCTCGGACGGTGGGTCCTGCTCCTATGGAGCTCGGGGCCCAAACTGACCCCCAAGGAGAGACAGCCGGCGGGGGCGGGGCACAGACCACACGGAGGGCCTGGCCCCATGACCCTGTGGGGCCGAGGCAGCCGCCCCCCGCGGCCTCGCCTCCAAGTCCCCAGGGCTCCTCTTGCCCTGATCTGTGTTTACATCGCCCCTTCCTCCTCCCCACGCTTCCCCTCTCGGTCCCCACTGCAGAAGTGGAGCCCCAAGGCTACCAATCCTTGCCTGGGTCCAGGAGAAAGGGTGCCACCAGGGGGCGCTGTGAGCCTGGCGCTGCCTGCCCTGCTCACCTGGGGACAGGTGAAGGGCGCTCAGACACACCGGGAAAGGGCACTGCCGTCATTCACACACCGTGACGCTTTTCTCCAGGTCAGTGAACAAAGGAAAGCCGCTGTGACAGAACTTCTGTCCCTAGAAGGCTGCCCCAAAGGCGTCACGGCTCAAACCCCGCCCCAGGGCCATGCGGCAGAGCCTCTCTCCAAGGGCACACAGTGCCGCTCCCACCTTCTCTGCGCAGGATGTTCCCTTCGGGGAGCCAAGGGAGCGATGCCCAAGTCACAGGGCAGCTTTGTGAGCGTGAGAAAATGTTACAAAATCTGTCACCAGAAGAAACTGTTACAAAATTGATCAGCAAGAGAGAATGTTACAAAATCTGTCAGCATGAGAAAATGTTACAAAATGTGACCAAAAAAAAAAAAAAAAAGGGAAAGAAAGGAGTAGGGCGCAGGGCACTGTCCCAGCTAAGCTGAGAACCCTCGGGAACAAAGGCCAGGAGGTAGGGGTGAGCAGCCCAGGGGACACGGGCTGAGCCGTAACCCCTCACAGGCCCGCCCCTGTGAGGAAGGGATGAAAAAGGCTCACACCCCCAGGGACGAAGGGACCGGGGCTGAGCCAGGGCAGGCCTCTAGAAGCAAATGGGCAAGTGATAGCTGGATTGGCAGCCCCCAGTTGCTGAGCGTGACCCTGAGCCACCCTGGGGAAGCCACCCTGGGGAAGCCGCCAGGCTGGAGGCGGCTGACATCCCTGGGTCTTCGCCACTGCTCACCTGGCAGACAATGGGGACAGGTGGGCTGGGGAGCAGGGAAGGCATCTCCAGGGAGGAGAGTCTGAGAGGAAAGACACGAGGACACAGAAGCAGGAGAGCACAGGCCGCAAGCCCTCCAGAGTGCTGCGTGGGGGCGGCAGGAGGGGAACCCGAACTTCCAGCCTCCAAGACTCTGAGAGAGCCGCCTGCCGTTTGAGCGTCCTGCCGACGAGGCAGCGCTCAGAACTAAAGACGTCAAAGCAGCCACTTGGTTTAGCAAGGAGAGGGGCAGGAGGGGCTGCTGGGAAGTGGGGACAGCCCGCCTGTTTTCACACGCCCCAGCACTGCCTGACTCGGTGTGTGTGTGTGTGTGTGTGTGTGTTGGTGAGTATAGAATCTAACTGAGAACCGAGAGAAGTGACAGGAGGGAAACCTGGCTGTCTCTGGGCCACCGCCCAGCAAAGGGGGCCCAGCCCCCACCCTCCCCAGGGCTGCGCCAAGGACAGCACCCCCCTCACCCCTGGGGAGAAAGCGCTTTCGGTACCAACTGCCTAAACTTGGATCGGTTCGCCAAGTTACCGGCGGCTTGGAGTCCCCAAGCTATTTTCAGTTGGGGGGACAGCTCTAGTTTTTGAAAATGGCCAATGTACCTTCCTCACCAAATCAGCCCATGCTCTTGAAGACAAGTTCCAGATCTGAGAGAGCCCAGGGCGCGCCCCCCAAGATGGCCCTCCTCTACCCCTATGCCCCACCCCCAGCCCCAGGCGTGGACACTGGGGCCGGGGGCTGGGCTCCTGCCACTCGCTGGCTGGCTGGCTCCGTTCCCGGACCCTCGGATCGGCTCCGCACCTGCCCTCCTGGTCTCACTTTCCTACTCCAGACCCGCGTGGCAGACGCCCCAGATGCGCGCCTGCCGGTCAGCTCCGTCCTGTTCCGGTGGAGCTTGTCTTCCCTGCGCAAGTGCTGGGGACAGGAGGGCACGACACCATCCCCACCCTCCTGCAGAGAACGCCGATCGAGAACACCAAGACAGTAACAAGGAATCTTACGTTTATTAAGCAACTGCCTGTGCCGAGCAGCACGGAGGCCCCTACGTGCCAGCCCGGGGGCCCCCTCCAAGGAGCCAGGCCCAGCTCTGCCGTCGACCGCACCGCCACCCGCAGCGGTGTCGGGAGCAGGAGTTTGACTGGGCAGCAGGCCAGCCAGCAGGTCCGAGGGCCTGGGGGTTTTGCTGAGACACTGCCATCTCCACCTCGGGGGCCCCTGTGGCTGTCACCAAAGCGCAGTTCGGCCTGCATTTCAGCCTGCACTGCAGCTGTGCTTGGCCATCCGGCGGGACTGCCTTAGTCTCCAGCCCAGGCTCCTGGATTGGCCTGCAGCCCCTGCCCCTCCCCCTGCCACTCATGTCTGCGCCTTGCAGACCACGTGCAGGACCACACCTAACTCCCCGGGTCTTCCAGACCCTTCCTACCCCTGCTCCTTGGTTCTCCTGGTCTGGAACACCCCTCCCCCAGCCGAACACGGTCGCCGTTAGGGGCTGACATGTGTCCCTCAAAACATGTTCAATTCTAACCCCTGGTTCCTGTGCATGGGACCTTGTTTGGAGAGAGGGTCTTTGCAGATGCAGCAACGTCAAGATGAGTTCAGACCGGAGTAAGGTGGGCCCTAAACCCTATGACTGGCGTCTTCATGAGAAGAGGGGAACTTGGACCCAGAGGCAGAGGTGGGGGTGATGGGTCTGCGAGCCAAGGAGCGCGGAGGGCGGCCAGGACCCACTGGCAGCGCGGAAGAAAGCGGGGGACAGATCCTCCCCCAGAGCTCCCGAGGGGACCGGCCCTGACAACTACTTGATGTTGGACTTCTAGCCTCCAAACTGAGAAAATTCGTTTTTTCTGATTTAAACCGCTCAGTCTGGGGTAACGTTGGGGCAGCCAAAGGGAACGAACACATCTGCCTGTCCCCACACTTCCACTGAAATGCCCGGTGCCACGGACGCTCCGGTATGTGCGGGGCTCTGCCTGTGCCAGCTGGGGTGTGGCAGGAAAACCACCGACGTGCCAACCTGGGAGCCCAAGCAACGTGCCAAAACGCCCCTGGCACGTGACTACCAAGGGAACACGAGGGAAGGGCCATTTGAGTGGGGCCTGGAAGGCTGACTAGCGGCCTGGCGGGACCCCACCCCGCTATGCTCTAAGGGAGAGCTGTGCACCCAGCAGCTTCTGAGAAACCCCGGCTTCTCCAACGCTCTGAGCATGCGCACACGCTATGGCCACAGCCCACGTGAGAGGGGCCACGCACCTCGCAAGCCTTTCGGAGCCTCCAAGTAAAAGAGCCCTGGGCACTCGCGTTCGCTGTCCAAGCACCAGGGTGTGTACACAGAGCGCCAGGCCAACCCAGATGGCGGTTTAAACTGAAGACCCATTTTCCGTGGTCAGCAGACCGATTTCCTGCCTCGGGAGGCATTCAGCGGGGTCCCCCCTTCCTGACCTGATTTTTGGGAGCAGTGCTTTTGCCTGGAAGACTTGGGGAGCTGTACCAAGGGGAGGGTGCAAAGTGCAAATAACCAGGTGAATGTGGAAGGCAAAAGTGGCTGCCTTCAACTCTGCTCATCACACTTAAGCACCAAAAGCCAGACCCTTGGGACAAGCGCTTGACCCTCTGCCTCACCAAGTGTTCCCGTACCAGGGGTCACAGCTGGGGCAGACCCTGCAGCCACCGTCTGGGTCCCGCTCCTGGTTGCGCCACTGAACAGCGGGCACTTAGTTTCCCCCTGCCTCAGTTTCCTTATCTATAAGATGAGAATGATAGTAGCAACCACAGGAAGTTAAATGAGTTAACATCCTCAAAGCTCTTAGAACAGTGCCCGGTATGCAGTAAGCGCTTAATAAGCAAACAAAAATGCCCCACTTTTAAGTCCGCGTTTCTGCTGCTGATCGACTGGCATCTTTCCTGTGGAGTTGAGTCAGCCCCTCACTCGTCACAGCAGCCTCAGCAAAGGTCGGACAAGGCGCACGAGGTCCCGGCACCATCAAGGAAGAGCGGCCACCGCCGCGGGGGTGAGTCCTCTGGGGGACGTGAGGGGCTCACGGAAACCACAGGATACTGCTGTTAACCCCACGAATTCCGAGCTTAGAAATCAACAAAGCTACCAAAGACGTCGGGGAAATTCAATCGGAAAGACTAGCGTGCCCCCCCCACCAACTTGCCTTCTAAAGAAACAGCAGAAAATGTTAAATCTCAGCTCAGAAACTTAAGGGTTTTGTTAAAGGTGCCCCCACCTCCGTGTAAACGTTCTCCCCGGAAAAACACAAGACCAGACGCAGAAGCGCGCGGAAAGGCTGTAAAGCGAGCCTCTAAAGTTTCTGTTAAGTGAGGACCCTGGCCCAGGTGTCACATTGAAAAAGAATTTGACACGCGCGGAAGGGCGGCGAGGCTTGGCCAACTGGGCGACCCCGAGGTGTAGCGCGCTCCCCAAAGGGCCTCGGACGAGCCGGAACGGCGTCGCACGCTCGCGACGCACCCCTTTGTGCCAACACCTCACTGAGAGGCGAGAGCGCGGCCGGTTGCCGGGCCGGGTCCCCGTCGTCCCCAGCTCTCCGTCCACGCGCCAAGCTGTGCGCTGAGGGCAGGGGCCGCGCCAGTGATTTAGCCAGCCAGGCGGGTGCCCCCCAGCGCCTGGCGCGGCCCGGCTCTTTTCGGTTAGGCCAAGGCCCCCGCCCCGCAGATACCACCCCAAGGGCACCGTCTCGAGGGCGCCTGGTCACGGCGCTCTGCGCCCCTGTCCGTGGCGCAGGGTACCCGAAGGCAGTGGGTCCCCATTGCGCCCGGTTTGGCCCGCGGACACGACCCCGCGGACATCATCCCGAAGGCGCGCAGCCCCGCCGTCCTGCGCTCCAGCCCGCGGTCCCCGCGCACCCTGACCCCGAAGGCGGCAGGTCCACCGCGCCCAGCCTGGCCGCGGACACGACCCCTCGGACACCATCCCGAGGGCGCTCGGCACCGGTGGCCCTGCCCGCAGCCCCAGCCGAACTTGGCGCAAGCTGGCGGCAGTGCGCCCGCGGGGCCCTCTGGGGTCACGGTCGTCTGCTGCGCCCCGGCTTTGTTCGCACCCCGCGCCCGCCAGCTGCCCGCGCCCCGGCCCCGCGCGCCCCCGCCCGCACCCCGCGATGCCCCTGGCCCGCGGGCCCCCGCCCACCTTCTGGATGGTTTGCTGCGTGACCTCCCCTTTGCCTCTCGGCCGGGCGGACGCGAAGGCCACCGACATGGTCCCGGCGCGGGCTCAGCCCGAGATCATCGGGGTTTCTTCTCCCGCTGCGCTCCGCCGCCCGAGGTGTTCATTCTCCGCAGTCGTTGGGGGGCGGGGGCGCGGGGGGGGTCCCACCTTGGGCTCGTCCTGCCCGCCGCTGCCGCCGCACCGCCCCCGGGCCGGCCGCCGCGCTGCCAAGCGCGTCGCCTGTTTTTGAGGCCCAGCCCCGCGCGTCGGCCCCCGGTGGCCACCCTGCGCCCCGCGCTGGGCCCTCCGCCGCCGCGCTGTCCCCCGCGCCTGGCTGCCGGTGGTTCGCCCCGGCCCCGCCCCGGCGCGCGCACGTCCGCCCGACGCTGCTGTCGCTGCTCTACGCCACCCGACGCCTGCAGCGCAGTGGGCGGTGCCGGGGCGTGCGGCGGTGAGTGTGCGCTTTTCCCCGGCCTTACCGCGCCGCTCGCCGGCATGAGCTACGACCGCGCCATCACCGTCTTCTCGCCCGACGGCCACCTCTTCCAAGTGGAGTACGCGCAGGAGGCCGTGAAGAAGGGCTCGACTGCGGTGAGCGGCGAACTCCGCGCCCGCACTGGGGCGGGGGCGGCCAGAGGCGGGCGGGCCTAGGGGCGCTGCTGGGGCGCGGCAGGCTCGGGGATCCGGCCAGGGCTCGGCCAGGGGAGCGGGGCAGGAGGTTCCACGACGTGGGGGGCGCCTATGGACCTGCGAGGCCCGGCCCGGGCGTCCTGTTGGGGCGCACAGAGGCCCCGGGATGGGGGGGCGGTCGGGGATCGATGGGGGCGGCCGGAGCGGTCGTGGCCCTGGCACGACTCTGGACCGCAGCGGGTTCTGGAGGAATCGCGTCCCTCTCAGTCCCGAACACCTGGAGCGCGGCGTCTGCAGCCGGCCGGGTGGGGCCCGGGTGCGCCTCCCGCCCTGAGGTTCAGCCAGATGACGGTGCTGGCGGCCTCTTTGTCGTCGGATGCTTTTTGTCCGATCGACCTTTCGAAATTAGCACCGTGGCGTTAGTTGGACGCAGAGGAGCCGTAGCGCTGGTGTTGCTGAAGGAAGTGGAAAGAGGCACGTTGTGCGCTCTGGGCGCCCGGGCCGGGGAGCCAGCGGACAGGCCAGTCGGGTGGGACTGCCTTCCCAACACTGGATTGTCACCAAGGGCAGTTGAGGTGGGGGTTTGCTGGCGACCGACGGGTGCTGTGTGGACCAGCGAATTGAGTGTGAGTGGTGAGCTTCCAAGTGCCACTCTCGTCTTCCCTCTTAGTAGCGCGGAGCAGGCCGGCGTCCCCGGGTGGTGACGCCATCTTGGCGGCTGCCTCGGTCCCGCAGTCGCAGCCCCGGCAACGCGCGGAGCGTCAGCTCTGGGAATGTTAAGCAAGCAGGTGACTTAGGTGAAGTGCGCCCGGACCGGTCCCAGTTAGGGACTTCCCCTACGAGGGAGAGCAGTTGCCCTGGGAATGCAGGTGGGCTTCCAGAGCACAGCGGGGGCGGGGGGCCTTGCTCTGAGCTATGCGCTTACACTCACCCCCCCCCACCCCACACCCCTGAAGCCCTCGCGAGGCGGGCAGTGTGCTGACCCACTGTCTTCTTGGCATCTGAGCCCGTACCTCTTGTTCTGACCACCCCTTGGAATGTAAATTCATGGCATCTAGAAGACCTGTCAGTTTGCCTATTGGTTAGTTTTTGTCACGGGGTGTGTTAGAGGTTTGAGCCAGCAGACAAAGCACACATAGTTCTGTGAATTTTGGTGTTCTCGTCCCCCGAGTATCTTTTGAAATGAATGTCCAAATATCCATCTTGTGGCCTAACACAGCCTAAAGAGGACTGGTGAGGCTGCTGACCCCTCCCGCTCAGGCCACCTACGGTAGCTGACTTTGCTGAACCCCCCTCTGGGCGGCCCCTCTCTGGGGAACCGTGACGACTGGGGACACCGTGCGTGAGGAAGCACCTGGGAGTTGGACTCGGCAGACCAGAGCTCTCACTGTGGGTCTGCGTCCCGGGGCACATCCGGCAACCTGTGCCGACCATGCACCTCGTGTGAGGGGTAAACGCAGGCAGCCCCCACCTCAAAGAGGCTGCCAGCCCAGGGCCCACGGTGCCCGGGTGAGGAGCCCTGCTTTCCCGGGGCATTGGCCCATCTGTGTCTGCGCCTGCCTGGAGGCAGTGGTGTTTCCATGTTTTTCAGGCCGCCTCCCCTGTCCAGTGTCAGCCGTAAACACAGTGCTGCCCTCCCAGGAGGAGGTGACAGGCGTCCTTCCCCACAGCTGCGCGTGTGGGTGCGGCGGGGGGTGGTGTGGGTCACAGCCGCAGAACCACAGCTTTCAGAACACCCGGCTTGAACGCCAGGGTCTCGGGCTGCCAGGCCTTGCGTGGGACTCAGACTCAGTGGGTCAGAGGACACAGGTATACAGATGACACAGCAGTTACTAATCAGTGGTGCTGTCACTGAAGATACATCATCGGCTTCGTAAGGGCACAGGGCTGGGTGACTGGAGGTCAGAACGCCTGGGAGGCTTGGCCACAGGCCCGTTAGTGCTGTGGTTGGCCGGGTGGGGCACCCATTGCAGGGACCCAGGACCCTGAACCCTCGCCCTCAGGGCTCCATGCCTGCGGCACGCCCTCAAGTGCTATGCTGATGTTTCTTGCAGGTTGGGGTCCGAGGAAAAGACATCGTGGTGCTTGGTGTGGAGAAGAAGTCGGTGGCCAAACTGCAGGATGAAAGGACGGTGCGGAAGATCTGCGCTCTGGACGACAACGTCTGCATGGCTTTTGCGGGTGCGCCTGTGGCCGGGGGGCTTTGGGAGCCGTGTGCATTAGCTGAACCCACGTGTTTCAGAGCGTTGGACTTGGGCCTTTAAGTAAAGGGGCGGCCGTGGTTTCCTGCAGGGGGGCAGCAGGAATCACTACCCTGGGACACGGGCCCTGCTGTCACCTCCACTGTCGTCAGCATGTCCCCCATCGCCGTTAAAGTCTAGAGAGAGAGGTCGGGCTTCCCGCAGCTACCGCGCCTGATTCGGGGCCGCAGGCGTGGGTCTTAGCACTCTCCTCCCTCGGGGTCTAGTTTGGTGATGTCCAAGTCTCCTGCCCTGACCTGGGGTCGAGCTGCCTGGTTCCATGTGGTCTGACACACACAGCTCTGAGTGCACCTGGCGCTCCCGGTGGGGCCCGTGGAGGCTGACCAGCCCTCCCTGTCCATCTGGGGTCAGTGCCTCAGACAGACCCAGTGCCGGGTGTGGGGGACTGTGCTGTCTCTGCTCGTGTGACCTGTGTCTGCGAGTGACCGCAGCCGAAATGGTGATACTGTCCGCTGTCACCGTAGGCCTCACTGCCGACGCAAGGATCGTCATCAACAGGGCCCGGGTGGAGTGCCAGAGCCACCGGCTGACAGTGGAGGACCCAGTCACCGTGGAGTACATCACCCGCTACATCGCCAGCCTGAAGCAGGTGGGCCCCACCGAGGCTTGGCTCTGGTCACAGGCTGTCACGGCCATGTCCTAAAAGGTGTCTCGCCGTGTGCCGTGTGGATGTTGGCACCATTGCTCCAGGGTAGTCGAGGCCTGCAGTCATCCCACACCTAGCCCCGCTCTTGCCTTGTTCATGTTTGCTGTCACTTGCCCATGTTGCTGGCATGGTCCTCGCTGACTGGCACGGGGCAGTCCAAATGCCATTCTGAATGACAGTAACCAAGGAATGGGGAAGGGGGCCAGAAGCCACCCCCGCCCTGCAGCAAAATGCTAGCCATCTTTAAAGCCGTGCCGTCGTGCTTCCGCGCAGTCTGGGCTGCGCTCTGAAGGGCGGACGGGCACAGGCGCGGCTGTCTAGTGGTGCAAACATGGGGAATACCAGAGGGATGCTGACGGCGATCATTCATTTTGCTGGTCACTCAAACTGGAGGAACCTAAAGAGGGGGCTGGGGATGTTCTCGTCCCTAAGTGCAACTAGGACTTCAGTGGGCTCTAGGCCTGTTGTGCTGAGATAACACGGTGACCTGTTCCTTCTCCCGCCAGCGCTACACACAGAGCAATGGGCGCAGGCCATTCGGCATCTCCGCTCTTATTGTGGGTTTCGACTTTGATGGCACACCCAGACTCTACCAGACTGACCCATCGGGCACGTACCATGCCTGGAAGGTGAGGCCCTGGCAGAGTGGGGGGCTGGGAGGCCACTGGGGGGCCTGCACCTCCTGCAGTTTACCTTGGCCCCGTGCTATAAGGCGTGTGCACGCATGGCCTGCTTGTTTCACACTGCCACTCATGCGGGAGTGAGGGAGCCACGTACTGGCTGTCTGGGAGAGAGAGGGGCAGCAGCTGTAAGGACGTACGGCTTCTGGTCGAAGGGCCACACTTCTGTCAACAAGGAAATAGCATCTGTCACGGGTGAGAATCGGCTCATTCCAAATAGCCCTCGGCTGGAGGCGAGCTCGGCCGGACCTGGAGCCCAGACTGCCTCTCAGCCCAGCACAGGGCAGCGGGGCCACGTGGTGGCCGCATTGTTGGGTTGGCTCTGGATTGTCACATCTTGTTCCATAGAACACACGTCTCTTTTAGGCCAATGCCATCGGCCGAGGTGCCAAGTCCGTGCGTGAATTTCTAGAGAAGAATTATACTGACGAGGCCATCGAAACGGACGACCTGACTATCAAGCTGGTTATCAAGGCTCTCCTGGAAGTAAGTTTGCTTCTGAAGTGAGGGCGAGCTGGTGAGACATCCCTGCTGTGGCGGAGTCCCTTGGGCCGGGTGGCAGGGACAGAGGACATGGGACCTCGCTCTGCTCTGCAGCCTCCTGGAGGCCCCGGCTGCCGCAAGAGCAGAAGTCAGGAGGACCGGGCATGCGGGCCGGGAGCCGGGCGGGCGTGGGCTGTGTCGGGACCTCAGAGATGCTGGAGGGAGAAGCCGGCGGCAGAGGGGCTGGTTGGCGGGCTGGGCCTGCTGTGCCGAAGTCTGCCTGCAGGGGGCAGGAAGGAGTGCAGAGGCTGCGGGTACTGGGATTTGGGGGTGTCCGCCTGTCCCCGTCCCCGAGTGAGGCAGTGCTGGGTTTGGGGGCTTGGATGGTCGTTTGAGGAACTGGTCGGAGCTGTTTGGTCCTGAGGTGGGCGAGGCCGTCTGAGGCTCTTCGCTCTTCGCACCCCCTCCCCAGGTGGTTCAGTCAGGAGGCAAAAACATCGAACTGGCTGTCATGAGGCGTGACCAGCCGCTCAAGGTAAAGGCCAAGTTTGTTGCTGTGTTTCTGGTGGCGTGCTCCCAGGGCGGGCAAAGAGTGGCCCTGGCACTGGGCGAGGCTCCCCACGAATGGGAGGAGAGCAAGTGCTGCAGCATTAAGCCCCGTGGTCCCAGATGGTCCTCACGTGCTCTCCTGGCACGTGGACAAGCTGGTGGCAGCTGTGCCGGCTGCTCCTGCTTGACTACCCCCCCTCCCCACAGAGCCCAGGGCCCCACCGGCACCTGGGCTTGTTTTCCTGCAGGTGCAGCTGTGAGGAGGGCAGGCGCCCCTCCCTGGGGGCTCACCAGAAACTCTCTCTTTGGTAGATTTTAAATCCTGAAGAAATTGAGAAATATGTTGCTGAAATTGAAAAAGAAAAGGAAGAAAACGAGAAAAAGAAACAGAAGAAAGCATCATGATGGATGAAGTGGTCTTGCTGGGAGCAGTTTTTAAATTCAAATCGGGCGATTCTCGAAAGGACGGTCAGCACTTCATTCCGTTTGTCTGTGCTGTCCCAGCGCCTACAATAAATGTTTGCGTTTTTTAACCTGTCCTCCTCACAGACTGTGCCTTCGTGGGACCAAACTGTGACCGCCTGTCTGTCTTAGCGCTCCTCCTGCCCCGGCTGCCGGGCTCTGGGACAGCGGGCCGCTGCGGGAGCAGGGGCCGCGGGAGGGCTTCTGGGACACTGTGTGCAGCTGCTGTAGGTAGGGTAGGGTGCCTGGCACCTTTGACCGGGGCAGAAGCTTGTTTCCTTCCTTTAGGGCTTATAAACAGGCCAATTTTGTTTCTTTGACCTTGTTTGAGCTCCTAGTTAGCGTAAGGTCAAGGTCACGTGCAAGAGAGCACTCGTTAAGTGTTTAGCCCCGACTTTGACCGAGGGGCAGCTCTGCTCTGTCCTGAACCAGCCTCGTGTCTCTGGTTTTAGCAGATCAAGTCTTGGTGTCTCTCCAGCGCCCCCCCCCCAGGGCCTGCGGTCCCTGCTGTTCCACCTGCTTTAGTTTTTTAAGCAGGAACCTGTCCCGCCTGGCCCCGGGCCAGCAGCAGTGTCCCTCCTAAAGAACCGCGCTAAGAACCAGCCGCTTTGCCTGTGCAGCCTGGTGGCTCTGCCCCGCACAAGGCCCCGCTGCCAGCCCTGGAGGCGGATGAGCAGCTCTGGGGTCCCTGGCGGGCTGCCCCGTACATCTCTGCTTTCAGGGCTCCAGGGTCCCGCTTCCTACAGGGCCTGCGGCTTCTCTGACTCCACGTCCCCCTTGAGGTCACACACATCTGCCTTCAAAAAAGCAGTCTGAGTTCAGCATGAAACACAACTGCCAAAATGTTTTAGGATTTTCATAGCAAGGTCAGTCCCAAGTGGTAGCCATGCTGTGACTCTTAGACCTAATCTTTTAACGGAAAGTGCCTTTTGAGTTCAGCTGCCAAGTCACGTGTTTACAAAATACATGTGTTTTTCCATGTATAATGTGCAGTTTCTGCCCAGATTTTGAGGGAAAAACAAGGACACACATCACACACACGTGTAACGACGGGCCTGGCACCCGTGCATAACGCACACAGAAACGCGGGTGCCTGAGGCTGGCGCCCGGCTGCCCGCATCTAGCCCACGCACTGGGCATCTTTCTTACTAGTCAAGGACGTTAGTGGCCTGAAAACATGGAAGGTTGCCAAGAATCTGTCGCGTTTGGGACAGCCAGGCCACATGTCAGAAGCCTGCTGCCCAGTCCTGCTCTGGGCCTGACCAGATCCCAGGCAGGTACCGAGGCAGGAGAAACTCGGCCCACTGATGGGCCACGGTCCTCTGACGGTGCTTTGGAGTGTGCCTGTCGCACCTGCCCGTGACAGCTGAAGGAATGCTCGGGAGTCCAAAAGCAGCTTCTCTGCCGGGACAGGACCGGAGGCGGAGAACGGGGTGCTCCAGAGGCCTGAGGATGTGAGGCGGGGTGGCCAAGGCCACTTCTGAAACAGGTTCATCTGTGCTGGAAGAACAGCCGCTCATGGCAGGGGGCGGGGAGCAGTGATCGGGCTCTGTACGCAGACCAGCCGGGGCTGAGCAGCAGCGGACCCCAAAGCCAGCCAGGCTGGGCCCGCCCACACCTGCCCGCAGACGGCATGTCAGGCACAACGGGATTCAGGCAGAGCCAAACAGGACCATTCACTTTCAAGGCAGAAAAGGAAGTCTTAAAGTCTGCGCGTTTATTTTAATTACAATTTACATTACTCCGACAGAGCAGCCCCGTTGCTACATTCTAACCTCCAGCCGTTAGGTCCTACAAAAATAAACCCAAGCTTTTACAGTAACTTAATACAGAACCAAAATCTTGAGAGCTGCCCAGGGGGTCAGTTACCAAGGTGCTCCAGCTCACCGCAACGCCCTGCCCCAGAGGGGTGCATGCTTGTACCGGGGTGCCCCACTTACTCATGCGACAGTTTATAGCCCACCTCCCTCCACCCGCCTACGAAAAAAACACAACTATTTACAGCTCAGAGGAATGTGCTCTCGGTCAGCTGGGCTGGCGGAAAAGACGGGCTCACTTCCACATGGAAGAGACGCCTACGACGGCCGGAGCTGAGCCCCACCCCGGCCAGGTTAAGGGGCTGGCAGGGCAGAGCGAGGGGACACCACCCAAACCCCAATTCCCACGGAGCCAGGCTCTGAGCGACGCGCAGCGCCCAGCTCCCGCCAGCGCCCCTCCAGGCATCGGGCGGTCTGTAGGCTCACACAACATGATCTGGGGGACCCCCCCTTTCCCTGCCGTGGCCCACCCAAGCCCACTCCCCTGGGCTGGCCCTGCCTGGCTCCTGAGGCCCCACCGCTGGCAGTGGGGGTGCCAGGCCAGCGGGGTGACAGCTGCGCCTGGCTGCCACGCAGCCCAATGAGACTTGGTTCCACTTTTAAAGTCAAAGTGAGGATGGAGCTTTCGCTCTAGAAACTTTCCAAACACCACAACCGTAGATGAGACTGTGCAAAACTGAAGAGGAAGGGCCCCCCGAACACTCCCCGAAGACAAGCAGAACCGCGTCCGAGCTTCGGGACGACCAAAACAAAAGTAGTGAACGGTGACCCAACGTCTGTCCGCCTGTGAGTGCAGCGCCCTCACTCTGCTCGTCCGCTGCTGCTTCAGCCAGAGCCTGTGAGAGGGGACGGGACACCGCACGACGCACTGAGCAGCCGCCCACCCCAGGGGGCCAGGACCGCCCAGACCTCCCACCAACCCACCACAGGGGTCCTTTTGGTAGGCGCTACAGCTGGCTGGGACAGGCCAGCGCCCAGACCCTGTCAGAGAAGCAGGGCCACCGGCACCAAGACCCTGGCTTCTCACGAATTCTCCTGGCTGACCCTACTGGAGTAGCGAGCCCCCAACCCCAACACAGAAACCCGCTTTCACAATGCTGGGGCCCCGGGTCCTGAAGAACATTCTGATGATGTGGAGGGTCAGGGCCCCCAGCTCTAAACTCTTCCTGAAATGGGAACCCCCATCCCCAGCCCAACCTCGGAGGACCCGAGACCCACTCACCTCCAGCCACCTCCTTACACCCGTCCGGTCCCGGCTCTGTGTGGAGCTGGGTTGCGCCGGGTGGTGCCGCTGCCCCTACCCCCTCGCAATCCACCCCGGAATCCACGGCCACGGAGAAACCTCCCCGACACCCCGAAAGTTTCCGTGTTGAGCTTCCTCTCCTCGGCCCACGTGGTCCTCCTGGAACTGAACCAGACAAGGACGTGAACCTGACTGCAGGGGTGCCCACCCAGCTCTCTGAACCCAGGAGGGAGGACAGATGGCCACTGTGCTCCTGGAGCCATTCAGAGGGCGACCCTGCCAGCCCCCTGCAACCCAACAGCCTCTAACACGACAGATGCTCCTGAGCCGACTCCGTGGACCAGCCTGCTGGGTACAGAACCCACACCTCAGTCCCCAAAGATGAGCTTGCAACACACGTGCCGCAAAGGGGCCTCCCAGGCCAGCTGGACCCGAGGTGGCCAAGACCCGCAGCCGACCACGGACCCTCCGAACAGGTGCCCACTAGGCGAGGGAGCTCTAGGCTAGATGGGCAGGGCCCCCGGAAACATGTGTATGCATCGGGGGTGGCGGGGAGCAGCACAGCGCAGCCCCAGCACCCTTTGTGCTCCCCAGGCACCTCCGACGAGGACCCAAGTCTGTCCCTAGTCTCATTTAAAGCACCGGCAGCTGCATCCCAGCTGCCCTTCGAGGCTAACAGCCCACTCCCCGCTCACATTCCAGCAGCACACCTGCCAGCCACGCCTCTCCCGCCCCCACTGAGACTGCTGCGAGGTGGCCACGTGCAGCCGCTCGCTGAAGACCCACACGCCAAGACATCAGTTGGCTTTGATCCCGGACTCCCGACCTCTGACAACTCCCTGCAGCACTGAATAAAGCCCGTCACTACCACAACCTACCGACCCCGCGTGGATGCACCCCACTTTCACTGCCCGCCTGGAACAGACTTGGAGGCCCAGCACATTGCTCTCATCACCCGCCACACGCCCCAGCCCACCCGGCTTCATCCCCAGTTCTCACCAACACACTTGTATCTTAAGTACGCATACCTCCCTCCCCCACATTCCCGGCCAGAAAACCTAAGTGCAGGCAGCAGGGGGCCCCGAGCACACTCCCTGTGTGCCCCCGGTACCCCGTCTGCAGAACGGATGCGGCTGCGTTTCTCCAGCAGGCCCGCCCTGTGCACCCCCGTCTACGGTGCAGCATGCTCATGGAGCGACACCCGAGCCCCAGCTGTCGGGTGCTACGACCACAGCACACAGCCGGGTCCCAGCCTCCAGCGATCAGGCGAAAGGGCACCTGCAACAGAACCCTCTGAAGGTCCCGGCAAGCTGCCTCAGGTAGCATGGGCCTTAGGCCTGCAGCGTCAGCTGGGGTCCAGGAAGCAAGTCCCCGGTCACTGGCAGGGGGCAGGCCAGCTCAGCCCCGGGGAGGGGGGGGGGGGCGGGAGATAATGATGGTGACGGAGAAGCCAAAGGAGCAGCAAGATGGGCCTCTAGCAGGCCCCTCCGCGCCCACGCCGCTGCCGCTGCCGCTGCCACCCACAGGTCCACTGGGGTAAAAACGTCAGCAGGACCCTGAGCGCCACACCCTGAACCTGGGAGCTGAGCGGGTCACCCAGGGTGAGCCCCGGGGCCTCACGCGGGCGCGCCCGCCCTACCTGGTCTTCAGTTCGGAAGAGATGTTGTCGAAGAAGGACTTGGACTTGTCATAGTAGCAGGAGGGTCCCAGGGGGTCCTCCTCGGCAGGGGCCTCGTCGCTTGGGGTCACCAGAGTGGGGTCCTTCTCCTCCCCCTTCTCAGCTCTGTCATCTGCACAGCAAAGGGGGTGGATTTGGCTTCGGGAGCAGACCAAGCCGCCCCCCCCCGTCCCGGGCAGCCGGGCGGCTGCTCGGTGGTGCCTCCTCCTGCAGCCCCTCCCTGCTGGCCTTGACCGCCAGGCCGGACCATCCACCCCACAGGGCACGTTTCAGGAAGCCTCTTGTGGCGCAGCCCTCACACGTGCCCCCATCCCCGCTCCAATGGCGTCCTTCAACCTGCTCCGTGGACATTCCTTGGGGGAGCAAGAGCAACCTTCACATAAAGACTCAGACCTCTGAAACTCAGTTTCTTCTTAAATTCCTTGTCCAGCTCCTCTCGGTTGAACTGTGCATTCGCACTCTCAAAATCAAAGTCGCCCTCAAACTTGATTGTGTTCTCCTTGACGTCGGTAGGGCGGCTTTGCCCTCTGGAGCGGTTCCTGGTTCGCCTGTTCCCTGTGAGGAGAAACAACAGTCCCAGTGAGAGCCACTGGCCTGATGTCACCAGACATCACTGCATGCGAGACGGGCGACACAGAGGGGATGGAGCACACTGAAGCCACCACCCCCAGCCCCCCGCGCAGTTGAGCAGGCAGAGGACTGGCCAGCCCCAGGGCCCAGAGGCGGCAGCGCTAGTACCTGATCTCCTCCTCTGGGGCCTCCTGTTCTCGTCGTTCACCTGCCCTGGAGTCTGCATAGCAGCTGGCGGAACCACATCTACGGCGCAAAAGGGGACAGTAAGGCAGGCGCCTGCCAGGGCAGAGGCCATGGTCGGAAGCAGGAGGCACCACCCCACAGGACGTGTGGCCGGGGTCTGCCCTGGAAAAGCACGTGGCATTCCGGAGGGGCGCGGTGGCTTTTACAAGGCCCCCAGACAGCAGCGTGCACGGAGAACAGGGGGCGCGCACCCCAGGGGCTGCGTGTTTCAGTACCGCTGGCGCTCTTGCTGCTGGGTGGGGCCGGGCGCCCGTTGAGCTGCACCCCCATGGCGCCCTTGCTGCCAGGCAACAGCTTCTTGGCGCTCAGGTTATCGAGAGAGCCGGTCTGGACGGCCTGCTCCACCATGGGGCTCTTGCCGGCGGGGACGGATGGGAAACCAGCTCCTGCGTTGGGGAGAAGCGGTGGGCTGAAAAGAGAGGAGAGCAGACAGCCCTCCAGGCCCGCAGATGCTTGTGTTCAGGCTGCAGGTTAGGTGGGGAGAGGCAGCCACCAGAGAGGGTCCGCCCAACTCAGGCAAGGCCCTCGGCAGGACGCCTCCTCCACGCTAGCCCCCAGCTCCACGTCAGGAGACCCGAGGAGGGAAAACCACCTGGCCAGAAGCGAGCACTCCCAGGTGGTTCAGAAACCACACTCTCTGACCCTGAGGGGGACTAGGAGTCCCAGGCGGCTGGGGGAGTCCCGGTCTGGGAACGTGCTTCATGCTGATCCGCGCTGAGCAAGAACCACCCCGTCTGGGATCATCCAGAAAACACGGCGGTCAGCCGCAAGCTAAGATGTAGGTGCTATTGTTTTATGTAAGGCATGATGAAAGCAGAAAGGATGAAAGGACAGGCCCTGATGACAGAGAACAGCCTGCAGTGCTCCTGCGAGGAAAGGCTCATCCCGAGTAAACGAAGGCTCCCCAGGCTGCACCTGGCAAACGGGGCTGCGCCACCAGCCCCGGCACAGGACAAGATCACACTGAAACAGGGCCGCACAGAGGGTTCTCTGAAGCCACACGAGTACAGAGGAACGTGCCCTAACGTCAGCTGTTGCCTCCCCTCTTGCCTGGTCCTGGTATGTGGGTGGCAATGCCTGGAGGTTGGAGACAGAGAAGACCAGCCCTGACTGACCTCTGGCACCCCATACGCGAGGGGTGGCCCAGGACAAGGAAAGGTGGTGCATTTCGCCGTTTTGTTTCCCTCGCCCCAAGACAGAAACCAGAGAAATCACTGTGACGGATTCCTCGTAACCAGATCAAAATGCTCCCAGGGCGGACTGGTACTGCTGCAGTGCCCCTACGATGGGCACCACCCCACAGCACCTCCTCAGGTGCGCCACCTGGCCCACCACGGCCTTCCCCAAGAAACAAGGCTCCTGACTGCTTCCTCACTCCTGGGTGGCAGGACAAGGACCCTGGGCCCATCTGCTTTTTCTGACACAAGCCAGGGTGGTCACACAGTCTTGCCTAAGAGCAGTTTCCAGAGTCCGAAGAACAATGGCATATCTAGAGTAACTTGGAACAGGAGAGAAAGCATCACTCCTTGGTAATGGTAGAACATGTGCAAAGTGCAGACTGACAAGCACTGTCTTGGACCAGATCTCCACCACAGCGTGGGCGGAGCTCTGCATCCCATCGCACGTGCGAGTGCCAGACCTCAGGCAAAATGGGAAGAACCGCCGCCAGCCGAGGCCCAGAAGCTCCCACCTGGGCCACCGCCAGCAGACAGGTGGTGCAGAGCAGCGTGAACGAGCCAATCATCAGGCCCACACTGTTCACCTGCCAACAGCTTGGGCTGCTCACCCAACTATAAAGCTGCCTCACCATACAAGGCCTTCCGAGTGCCCAGTTCTGCTGGCTGAGAAACGCACCGCAGGTCCCAGAGCGGCCACGCAGACCCTGCTGGAGTAGCAGGCCCCAGGGAGACGGCTCTCTGCGCAGCGGGTGGCGCCCACACAGGCTGTCACAGCGCAGGTCAGAGCAGGCCCTGGGCCCAGCGCAAGTGCACGCAGTGCTCCCTGGCTCTAACCCTCCTCCCACACCGGTGTACTAAGTCAGCACCACGTGCTGAGCCAGAGACGCAGCTTAACTGATCCACGGGCTCAGTGCACGCTGTCACAGCCACTGCCACTGCGGTACACGCTTTACCCCTGGCTCTCTGGGTGGTAAGACAGCGTGCAGTTCCCCCAAACTGCCGTACCCTTGGCAGTGAGCTGGTGTGGCTCTGAGGACATGTCGGGCTCTGAGACAGGCTGTGGAGATGGAGAGGAGCTAGGGCTGGAGGCGGCGGCTGAGGCTGGAGGGCTTACCAGCTTCTCTAAAAGAAGAGAGAGGAGAAAAGGACACAGAAAAAGGGCACAGGTAAGTAACGAGAAGCTCGTCCTGTGTCCAGCCCCCTTGGAAAGAGCCGAGCATCCGTCCTAGGACACTCTGCTCGCACAAACCGAGTCTAGGGACACAGGGAGCCGGCTGGGAAGGGCACTGCCACACCAGAGGCAGCAGTGACAACAGGACTTTCAGAAGCAAGGGCCCCCAGAACTGCTGAGGGCCCAACCACACCCTGTTGCTATGGTAGGAGGCAGTGCTGGGGTTGCCAGCCCCACGGCCACCCGCATCACACGGAGCCTTGCACGGCCGGGCGGACCCTTGCTCTGCGTGCGTGGGGCGGTCTTATCCCAGGGCCACTCAACCTGGAGGAAGTGGAGTTTCTGAACAAGGCGCCGACAGGAGACCGGAAGGAGGTGGTGGTGCTGCATTTGAGTTTTACGTTCCCAAGCTTAGAAACGGGCAAGGAGTTAGACGCACTGTGGTCACACCTGGCCATTGCCAGGTCTTTGAAGAAGTGCCACGGCCTCCCCCAAGGCTAGACCGACACCACGTGGACATGACTTTGGTTCATCGGTTGTTCAGAACTCAGACTGCCACCTCCCTGCTCTCTGTGCCCCGGCCCTGAACGCCCCAGCACTTGACTTTGTACCGAATAGCGCACTGAGTACACCCTACAGGCTTAACACGACAGGAACACGCTGTCCCCCATCGCGAGTTGAGGCCCTGCTCCCAGAGGTCAGAGTACGGCAATTTAGCTGAGAGAACAAGTCACTCACCTAGACCCAAAGAAGCTGCGTACTGCTGGCTGAGCAGGGAGCTGGCGGCCAGCTGGCTGTAGGGCGGCATCCCTCTGAAGGGGCTGTAAGGCACGTGTGGCTGGAAGGAGGCGCCCGAGCCCAGGGAGGACTGAGCCCGGGGACACACAGGTGAGAGTGGTGCCAGGCCCTCCTGTCGCCCCGCCGACAACACACTCAAGACACAGGCAGGCAGGCAGCCCGCCTACCCGCCTGCCTCCCAGGCGCGTGCATGGCTCTCAGGAGAGTGAGCTCCCAGCTGCCTTCTCTGCATCTCCTCCCCAGCCCCACCTGTCCAGTTAATTCTCACTCGAATTTCTGCAGACTCCGGTCTTTGGTGCCTTCCACCTGCCATCAGGTGGTCTAGGCTCTGCAAGAGGGTGGGAGGGCAGGCTACCCTCGGCTTGGCCCTGCCCCCAGCAGGAAGGAGAATAGCTGTGGCTAGGGAACGACTTGCAGTCCCCTAGGTGCACCTGGGGGCTCCTCCACCCACACCCCCAGAGCCTCCTGCAAAGAAGATGGTCAGGACCATTTGTAAGCTAAGAAAACATTAACCCGGGCTCCCTGGTCATCTCGGGCAAAACACACCCCGGCCCAGCAGGCGAAGTGAGTGGCCCCCCGTACTGCAATTTACTCTCTGGGCAGAGTCAGGAGACTCACTTCATGCCACTGCAGCTTTAGACTGACCCAACCAGAAACAACAGACAAACTCAATTCTCGGAGCACAGTGCCCTGAACCCCGCATCTGACACCGACACACACACACACACACACACACACACACACACACACAACACTGCGCGCGGCGGACTTGAGGCCTTCCGCGGGAACGCCAACAACCTAGACAAAAATTAAACGACTTTCCATTAAAAGTCCATTCCTCGAGTTGAGTGTTCTGGCCAAACACGTAACAACAAGCTCCGCTTGGACGCCGGCACCTCTGAGGCACCGTGTCCCCCGGCGCAGAGCCACACACTCACTTGAACGATGGCAGGGTCCTGAGGGAGCGTGTGCGGAGCTTTCGGAGGCTCACACACGGTAATGTCTTTGATGTCACTTCCTCGGAAAATGATGTACTCGTAAATCTCCTCTCTCGGCGGGGCAGGCCTGTCTGTGGGGCGGTCTTCAGTACCAAAGGACCTCACTTAGGAGCAGAGAAAAGACACGTCAGTGGTCGTCCTCGGCCTCCTGCGTCTGCCAGCCGTCCAATGTGCTGCCCCTGCCCTGGGTGCCATCACGGCCCGGGCTCAGGTTTCCACATTGCGGCTACTCCACCGCCAGCTTCCAACGGACTATACCCACAAGACCCCTGATGGTACAGCTCCAGAAAGTTCTGGGTCACGGACAGCGACAGGGGACAACCCCATGCCTGGCAGCCTCACGAAGCTCCGTGCCCCCAGGCGTGAGCACAGAAGTCCTGCTGCTCCTGCCGAGCACGGTCTGCTCAGCAGACCCTCTCACATCCGGCCTGGCAGACAGAGAGCCCACCAGCTGCTGTCTGACCTCACAACACACCCCCCGGGGGGCAGGCCGTTTCCTCCGGAGAGAAATGCACAGATTGGTGGGGTCCCCCTCGCCCGTCTACCCACAGCCAGCCTGGGAGGAGCCACTGCAGACACAATGGGGGGGAACCTAGAACTTGACGCCCGCCACCGGCTTCTGCATCTGCAGAGCAGCTCCCCAGCTCCTGCCGCGAGAGCCCACGGACACCCTCCTTCTCGGGCCGCTAGGGCGGCCTCTGTCTGACCTGGGCACGGTCCCTGCCATGGAAAGGGCTGTTTTGGGCCTCGGCTTCTCTGCCTGGGACATCGCACCAAACGGAGTCGACTGCCCAGGGTACAAGGGAGCCCGCGCCCGGTGACACGGAACCCCCCCACCCGCTAAGGGGCGGCCCACCGCAGAACTCGAACCCCAGGCCCTGTGACGGGACGGGCCCCGAGGCCTGGGGCCCGCGGCCTGAGGCGGCAGGGAGCTCGGCCTTGACCCCCGAAGGCCAAGTGTGGGCTCCCCAGCCTGCGAGACCCACCGCGCGGCCTCTGCCGACCAGGCTGCGCCCGGCGCTTCTCTGGAAAAGGCAGAGAAAGGACACTCGCCATCTTTCCTGGAGAACGCAGACAAAGAAACTTTGAGGCCGCCTCCTGCCTCCACGAGGCCGGGGAAGAGCCGCAACGCGGCCACCTCGGGGAGCCTCAGTGCGGCCCCCGGGGCGCGCAGCGGCGGGCCTGTCACTAGAGGGCAAAGCCTCGGAGGGCGCGGGGCAGGGCCGGCCGCGCTCTAAACGGGGGCGCGCGGCGGCGGCCGAGGCGCCGTCCTGGCAGGAGGTCCCGCTCAGACGCGGAATTAGTTCAGGCGCGAGGCCCCGGCTGCTTAATAGGTTCCAGAAGGGCCTGCAGGAGCGGCCCTCTCACCCGCAGCCTCCCGGGGGGACCCGGCCGACTCGGGCCCCCCGCCCCGCCCCGCGGGGCCCCTGCTCGCGGCGCCAGCTGCCCCTCCGGCCGGTGGGGAGGAAACGGCCCGACAACCGGCCCCCACCTGCCGAGGTGGGCTCCGCGCGAGAGGAGGGCGCGGCGCCGCGGGGGCTGGACCCGCCCCGCCGCCCCACCTCCCCGCCCCGACGCCGGCTGGGCGGGCCGGCCGCACACAATAACGCCGCGGTTGCGGGAGACCATTGTCCCGGCCAAGCCCTGGGGGGCGCGGCGGCGGCGGCGGCCGGGAGGGAGGGGAAACGGGAGCCGCGGGGGCGGGCGGGGGCGCCCGAGGGAGAGGGGCCCGCGGGGGCGGCCGGGGAGAGCGGGCCTGCGGCGCGGGGGGAGGGGCGGCCGGGCGCGGAGGCCGCGGGAGGGGCGCCGGGGCCGGGGGCCCGCGGGAGCCCCGGGGCCGGGGCCGCGGGCGGGTGGGGCGGCCGCGGGGCCGCTACCTTTGGCGAGCGCCACGGTGGAGTTGTCCGTGTCGATAGTGTAGAGGATCCCCTCGTAGCGGATCTGCGCCTTGGAGATGAGGCTGATCTTGCTGCCCAGGTACGGGGTGCCCGACGAGCCGCTCATGGCGACGGCCGCCCGGCCGGGCCCGGCCCGCTCGCCTTCGCGCGGTGGCCTCGCCGTCCGCTCCGCCTGCGCGCCTCCACACCGCCGCCCGAGGGGCCCGCGCGGGGACCAGCTAGTGAGCGGCGGCGGCGCGCGGCCGGGGTCTCCGAGGGGAGCGCGGGGGAGGAGGGGCCGCCGCAGCCACATCCGGGGCCTCGCGCCGCCACGCCCCGCCCCGCACGCTCGCCGCCCATTGGCGCACTGCGCTGGCCTCCCTTTAAATATGGCCGCACCGCCCGCCCTGGGGGCGGGCCCAGGGGCGCGGTGGCGTAGCGAGCCCCGCCCGCCCGGCAGGCTTTACCCGGCTCTCCCCCTCCGCCTTAGGTCGGCTCCCGGCAGCCCCCGCACCGGGTGGGAGCACGAGACCAGGCCGGCGGGCCTGGGGGAGGGGTGGGAATCGGGCATCTCGGAACGCGCGTGCGCGGGGTGGGCGGGCGGGCGGGAGGGGACGGAGGAGCAGGGTAGGGAGGCGGAGTCGGGGAGACGGGGGCGGGGCGGAGCGCGCGTGCGCTGGGCGGGGACGGAGCTCTAGGCCCCGCCTGCCGCGCGTGCCGGCCCAGCCCAGGGCCCGGGCGCCTGAGCTCGCGGGCGGTGCGACGCTGACCTCTGTTTTCGTTCTGCAGACGCGTGCTCCTACTCTAACCCCTCCCCGGGCCGGAAGGTCGGCCAGCTGGGGTCCGCCCCGACCCTCCCCTTCCCCGGCACCGGCGGGCCGGGACCGGGGGGCGGGCGGGATGTTCCCTGTCCTGGGCGGTGAAGCGTGGGGATTCCCTGTTTGAGGGGGAGTGAAGCCGGGGTGGGGGTAGTCCCTGCCCCGGGGGTGAAGTCGCGGGCGGGTGGAGGCCCCTGTTTGGCGGGGTGAAGGCGGGGTCCGGGGTCCCTGCCCCCCGGGGTGAAGCCGGGGGCGCCTCCAGGCGTGGGGCGCAGTAGTAGCTGCGGGTAACGAGCACTTCCGGCACGTCATTCACGGAGTAAAACGAGCTGAGTGCTTCTCCCCTTTAAGTCTGCTCCTCCCCCAAACCTGCGCAGGCGTTCCCTGACCTTAAAATAAATCGCACCGCCGCCAGGGCCTCAAAGCCCCGCGTGACCTGGCCTGCCCGTCGCCGTGCCCGGCGCTTCCGAGGCCTGGCGGGCCCCGTGGTTGTGCAGCGGGGAAACGGCCGCCCTCCCTGGGCTCAGACCCATCTGCCCGCCTCGCGCTCAGCTCCAGCAGTGACTGCGTGCGCGGTGCTCCTCCTTTTTGTCTGCCTCTCTCCACCGCGCACTGGCAGGTCAGGCACCGCTGTTGAGTGCTGGAAAAGAGCTTAGTGGGTGGTGACCAGTATTTTATAAAAATAAAGCAGAATGAGATAGAAAATATCAGGGAGGCTCCTGCATAGAGTGTGGCTTTGTGAAGCAGTTATTCCACTTAGGCACAGTGTTTAAGTGGATACTTGCTGAAGATGTGAAATGTTTCTTTCCGCGAGTGCTAGAAAGTAAAGGGAAAGCGGCTTCAGAGAGCTTGCGCACCGGGCCTTGCGGGCGTCCTGACTCCCCTGTACCAGGACAGTCCAGGGGAGCAGGCGTCTGCCCTTTGTGAGCCCCCCGGTCTCACCTGCACCCTGCACCATCCAGTAAAAGAACAGTAATAGGTTTGAGGAAAGGGAGAATTAGGAAAGAAAATGAAAAGGTCTTCAAAATTATCCACCAAAATGTGCATGGATGTTCCAGAGTTGCTTCTTGGCTCCTGGAAAATCCTGCTGGGGAGAAGGGGACAGCTGAGCCCCAGTAAGAGAGGTCAGTGACCTGGAACTCTCCCTTCCCCAGGGGTGCACCCGTCTGGAGTAGGTGCTGCCCAGGTCTCTGGAGCACCTCACATCCTCCTTGCCCCACTTTCAGGTCCAGACACGATGTGCCCAAGGTCACGGATTCTATACCTCACACTCCCCTGGTCTGAGCCACAGCCTCTGCGTGTGTTGGGGGTGGGGCAGTATCCTTCACTAATAGCAGGGGAGTCTATCCTGGAAAAGGGGATTGGACCTAGAGCCCCGGGGCCAGGGTGGGGTGCACTTCCTGGAGACCTCCGAGACCTTGTCAGGCTCCTGGGTGTAAGTGTAGCTGAATAGTTCCCCGAGGACATAAGCCACAGTGCAAATAAGTAGGCGGGGCAGAGGCTAAAAATACACGCGGCGCGCGGCACACAGGTCCAGGAAGGCCAGCCCTGCCTCTAGTTCCACAGCCTCCTGCCCAGAGTGGAGGGCACTTGCGAAAGGCCGGAAAAGGGGAGCTGTTGTGCCGTGAATTAAACTTGACCCAGGAGCCAACTGACGTGGCCTGTGGAGGCCAAGGGTAGGGGCATACCTACTCAGCACCTCCACCTTAAACGGCTGCTCATGGTGCCCACCCACTCGGTGGTCACCGAGCCTCAGACTCCTGAGCAGGGGAGCTGGAAAACCTGGGCAGTTCAGGCTCCCTGCCTCAGTTTCTCCATTTACCAAGTTGAGATTAGAGTTCCTCTGCCTGTCTCCCGGGTGGATGTGAGGATTCCAGAAGACAGTGCCGGTGAAGGACTCTGAGGGGGGCCAGAGGCAGCGGGCGAGGTCTCCACAGCAACCCCGAGCTGCTTACTAAGTGCCGACTGTGTGTGTGTTGGGCGGGGGGAGTGAAGCCGCCTCCAATAAAAGCAGCTGTGCGTGGACCCGGGACCCTGCCCTGGGTGCCATCACCAGCCTAGCTGGGGTCACGCGGCCAGCGTCCTGCAGCCGGTGAAGGGCACACGTCCCAGAAAACGCTTCTGTAACTCTAACGTACAAGTTCAGAAAGAATAACACACGACCGTTGATTTCACAGGTGTTGTTGCTCAGTAGGACCAAACGGAATAGGTGACTTGATTGAAAGAAACGTTAACGACAGGTGGTCCACAGATGCAGCAGGAGTCAAGGCAGTGGCCTGAAGTGTAGGGCTGAGCCAGTGAGGCGGGACCTGGCCTGTCCCTTCTCCTTCCGGGCCTGGCGCAGGGAGGGCAGATGTTCTCCGTGCCTAGACGGGCCAGCGGGGCGGGAGCTGAGGGGTTAGAGTGGGCTGGGTGGGGCGGTCAGGGATGGCTTTGAAGGTGTCCCTAGGAGGTCACTGGGCAGGGAAAAGGGCTAGGAGGCCCAGGGAGTGTGGGCCAGGGCCCCTGACTTGAGCTGCGGCCCTGAGTAAAGACAGGAGGGAGGACAGAACTGGTCTTGCACAGGCAGGAATGGTCCCTGGGTCTGACCTGCTCTTGGATTCACTTCCTCCCGTGCAGGGCCTGCACCTTCCTGCACCTCGAATCCTTTCCCCTCTCCCTCTCTACTTCTCTCTCCCTGCCTCCCCTGCTCTTCTCACACTGCCCGCAGCTGGTGCATGCCCCCAGCCAGCTTCTCCTGAGCCAGTGCAGCAGCAGCAGTGACGCGGGAGGCCAGCAACCGGGGGGCCCTCCAGCCCACCCCACCCCCTGCGGAACTCCACCACTGGCCTTGGGCTCTAGCACAGAGCCTCCCCCGGTCCTTGCCTCCTGGTGGTTCCCAAGAGGGAAGGGAAAGGATGGCAGAAGCCACCAAGGCCACGGCCGGGGCGAGGAAGTGGAATGGGGGGCCCTGAGTGTCCCCCAAGCACACTGCCCCGTGCTCCTGGGGTCATTTTCATTTATCTGTAAGAGGTGGGTCTGAAGACTGAATGGCAATTCAGACGGTTCACGGCAGCATACGTCCTGATGGAAGACTGGGGCTCTGCCCCGGTAGACCTCAGTAGTGGACAGGGCGGGGAGAGAGAGACAGACAGACACGGGAAACCAAGGGCCTGGTCCGGGCAGCCGAGCAGGCAGACCCCTGGAAGTCAGGAGGGCGGTCCCTGGGGCCTAATGGACGGAGGGGCCTTGGGGCGGGCTTCTGGGGTGGCCATGGGTGCTGGTTACTCAGCTGCGCACAGTCAGTTTGTGAATATCCATCGAGGGGCACACTCGTGACCGGAACACTTCTGTGCACGTGTGTGTTACCTTGGAGCCAGGTCTTCACGCTCTAAGTGGCCAGGACAGCCTGTCCTGCTCTGCCAGTCCAGTGTGCCTGAGCCCTCTTCAGGCCTGGGAGGCGGGACGCTGCACTTCAGAAGCCAGAAAACCAACCTGGGCTTGGTGCTGAGCCAGGGCCACGCAGCCGGGGAGTGGCAGGGCTGGGACTCTGGAACAGCTCTCAGCCTGGGGGACAGAGTAGCAGCCATGTCTACCGTGGAGGCAGATGGTCCTGAGGCCGGAGCTGGGCACTGGGACGGGACAGGGTGGGGGCAGGGAGGCCGGGACGTGAGAGACTCCCTCCTTGCATCCCATTCTCTGTCAAGCCCATGTGAAGGGTACAGGAGGTGGGCGCCTAGGCCGGGCGCCCGGTGATACGTGAGCGCCAGCCTGGCCGAGCGCAGCCCTGACGGAGAGTGGAGTCCCAGAGAGGTGGTCCAGGCTTCCCAAAGCCTGTCCTCACCCTGTGGTGTCCGTCCACCGCGGCAGTGTGTGTGTTGACTGGGCTTGGCAGCCTCTCCGGGGGTGCAGCCCCTTCCCTCCAGCATCAGCTTGGCTATGTGGTGACTTAACTGGTTACAAGCCCGGTGGCCTGGCCAGGGTGTGGGGATAGCTCCAGGGGGGCACCTGTTGTCTTGTGGGGGAGAGAACTCTTCATTGTCTCCCCAGGGGCACAGGGGCCCTGCCTGCAGACTCAGCACCTTCAGGTCCCCACCCCCCAGGGGCCCCAGGCTCCCAACCCCAAGGCCCTGCCACTGACATAACTGCCAAGCTCAGCTGGGTGCCCAGCCGCCTTTGAAGTTCAGCCACTATGGCTCTAGCTTCTGAATTTGAACTTGAGGTTTTCTGCTCTTCTGCCTGCAAAAGGGGCCCTTTGAAGCTGCTAATGAGACTTGGGGCTCTCCGCTCAGTTTTCAATTGTTTGTTAATTGCCCTCCACCGGTAGTAGTTATCGTTTCTAAGTCACTGCAACTCCGTTAACAGCCCTCCAGGTCCCTTGCAAGCGGCTGAGTCAGTTTGTGTCCTGACCCTGGACTGGCTGCTGCTGCCGTCCTCCCCACTGGCCCCTCCACGGCGCCTTCTTCCTAGTTGCCCCCCGGGCCTGTGTGTCCACCCCCCACACCAGGGGCGGGACCTCCTCACTGACCAGGCACAAACCTATTTACCCCCTGTTCCTGGTCTCCAGGAAGCAGGTACGGGTGCAGTTTGGAATGCGAAAGGTTCCTGGAGAAGCCACACCTTCCAGGGGAGAAAGAAGGGTCAGGATTGGGTGGGGGGCCACGGACGGAGGTGCGCCAGCCCAGTGGGCAGCTCCAGAGCCCACTGCCCGTTGGAGGGGGCCCCCACTGTCAGAAACAGCGGCCCTTGTCCCACCTCCCTGCTCAGCAGTGACTGGGGTCACATGCGAGGAGCAGAGCCCTGGGCTGGAAGTGGACACCTGGAGCCTGCCGGTTCACCCTGCCCCATGCAGCTGGGTGGGCGTCCTTCCCCGAAGGGCTCTGAGCAGGCTCCTGCACCTGCACAAGGGGCCATCAGCACTCGTGGGATCCACCCCTGCGGGGGACTGGCCTGCCATTGTCACCAGGCCATCCTGTGCTGGCCTCAACCCCAGGCAGGCTTTCCAGAGCAGATGAACCTCGCCGCTGCTGAAGGGGAGGCATCTTGACACAAATGAGTCAGTTCCTCCTTCGGTTCGCCCCAGAATCGCCATTGGACCCAGCAATCCCTCTCTGAGGGCTGCACTCGCGGGAAGTGAAAGCAAACGTCCCCACGACACCTTGTACACGAATGTTCCCAGCAGCACTATTCCAAAACTGAACACGGCCCAAGCGTCCTTCCACGGATGAGTGAGTAAACCCTCTGTGGTCCATCCACATGGTGGAAAGTGACTTGGCCACGGAAAGGAATGAAGCGCTGGCACCAGCTGCAACGTGGGTGCCTCTCAGAAGCACGATGCTGACCAAGAGAAGCCAGTCCCGGAGGAGGCGGATTTAACGGAGGTGCGCCGGGCGTGCGCCCTGGTCCCAGAGGCAGATTAAGGTCGGTTGGGGCCCCAGGCGCAGAAGAAAATATTTAAACATACTATCGGGTTTTACCGCCGATGGTAAACTTGTACGTAATTAAAATTGCACATATGAAACCAAACTTGGTGTCATTAGAAAAAAGTGTAAAGTTGGGGTTTTGCGGGGCCCTTCAGAAGTCAAGGCCCAGGGTGCGTACCCAGTGCCGCCGCCGTTAACTCCGCCTCTGGGACTCCCGAAGGCCACGTGGTGTGGGATCCCATTTCTGTGAAGTGTTCAGAGCAGGTAAGTCCACAGAGACAGGAAATCGGTGGTGGCCAGGGCTGAGGAGGGTGAGGGGAGGGAGTGAACACTTAAAGGGCTCTTTTTAGGGCAGTGAGCATGTTCTGGAACTAGAGAGCGGAGATGGTCACACAACACTGAATGTGCCAAGTGCCGCTGGATCGTACACTTTAACGTGGTGTAATGGTGAATTTTGTGTTACGTGAATTTTACCACAATAAAAAATTATCCCCCCACAAAAACGTAAAGCTCTGTGTAATTCCACTTCCATCAAGCCCCACCCTTGCTGCAGGAAACCCTGACACTAAACGGTGGGCGGCCGTCCCCCTTGGGGAGGGGCGACAGGGGGACTCAAGGGGCTTCAGGGCTGCTGGCCCCTTCTGCCTCCAGATGCGGTGCTGGTGACGGGATGACACGAGAGTTTGTGAAAATTCACTGCGTCGTGCTCTTTTCAGTGTGTGTATTTTACTTCGAGAACAAGTTAAAAGATGAAAAACTGAGCAATGCTTCTCTTTCTTGGTTGTGAGAGCAGAGTACCTGCATGGAAGAAACTTCAGAAATTGCAGACAAAACATAAAGGAAAAGGGAAGCCCCGACGAGTGCCCGTCCTGGCTCTTCGCCTGCAGCCTTTTCCTGGGGTGGGGACCAGCACCGGTTGGAAGCCGGTGGGAACTGGTGCGAGCTGGTGCTCTCCCGTTCGTTTCTGGCCTACGTAGTCCACTTGGTCCTGGTGGTCTGGGATCTGGAGATGAGCCGGCGTTCCCTCGGGGTCTCCAGGTCCCCGGTTCATTTCAAGCATGTGCCTTGGTTCTTTCTCAAGTGCTGCAGTTGACCATGGTGGGCCAGCGGGGCGTCCAGCTCCTTGTGAGAAGACCGGACTCCCGTCCACTCAGAGCCAGCCGATCTATGAGCTTTAACGAACAGCGTGTGGGCCCTGGCTGGCGTGGCTCGCTGGTTTGCGCACCAGCCTGCAAACCGAAAGGTCTCTGGTTTGATTTCCAGTCAGGGCACATGCCAGGGTCGTGGGCAGGCCCCCGGTTGAGGGTGCGCGAGAGGCAACTGACTGATGTGTTCCTCCCACACTGACGTTTCTCTCTTTCCCTCTCCCTCTCCCTAAAAGCAAATAAATAAAATCTTAGAAAAAAACCAACCCAGCATGTGGGCTCTCGGGGCAGGACATTAATTTGTGAGCTGTTTCTCAGCCAGCCAGCGCACTCGGATGACATCTGGATCACAAGATGACACGGGCCTGAGCCTGGGGGAGGTTTCCATTTTCTCCCCCGGGGAGTAGGCCCGCTGGCTTGTTTGTGACTTCCAACCTCAGACTGCACGAGTCACTCACCTGGACTGCCAAGAAAACAGCACGTGACACGTTTTGAGCATCCCCGTGTTCGGAGCCCTTGGGGGAGAGGTTGGCAGCGTGGGCCCCCTCCGTGTTAGAGCAGTGGATCTTAATGGGGTGTGGGAGGCCAGGAGAATTGCCTGACGGAACTTCTCAGGAAACAGGCAGCTGGTCCCCACAAAACCTGCGGTAGGACTCCCAGAGAGGCGGGGCACCCCGGAGGCACACCTGTACAAGTGTCTGTCTGCATGTGCTGCGTCCCTGTTTTACTCAGAGTGCCTCACACAGGACAAGGGTGTATATCACACTGTGTCTTTTCATTAATAATGGACAGTGAACGCCTATGTACCCACCTTCCTGCCTAGGAATTACCAGCACCCCCAAACCCAGGACTCTTCCTCAAGGGTGTCCCAAAGTGGAGAGAGCTTCGCTCAGTCCGTCCCCACGCCACCTGGCTGGGATCCCGCCCCTGAGTCTGGGGTATCCCTGGCTTCAGTTCCCCAAGTAGGTAGGGAGTGTTGCTCAGCTGTGGGGCAGGGGTGGCAACCCAAAGTTCAGCTGGTTCGGATACTTTCAAGCAGGGCCTGGGTTTCCAGCCTCCGGCATCTCCTGTGTCTGGACACCAAGGAAATGCTACAACCCGCCCCCCACCCCTTCCCCACAGAGGAAGATCGCTATTAACTCTCACCAACTGGATAGGGAACCCTGACTTCCAGGACCTTGCAGGAAGTGGTAAAACCTACAAGTATAAAATAAGCGTGCCCAGGAGGCTACTTCTGGAGCTCGGAGAGGCGTCTGCACATCCACGTTCATAGCCGCAAGGTGCACGGTGGTTAGAACATGGCGCTGGACCCAAGCATTCATTGATGGGTGATGGGTAAACAAACTGCGGTCCATCTATGTCACAAAATACTATTTAGTCTTGAAAATGGGCCCTGGTCGGGTAGCTCAGTTGGTTAGAGCATTGTCCTGATACACCAAGGCTGTGGGTTCGATCCCTGGTCAGGGCACATACAAGAATCGACCTGTGAATGTAAAGAAGTGGAACAGTAAATTGATGTTTTCTTCTCTCCCCTACCTCAAATCAATAAATTTAAAAAAATTTTTTTTAAAGGCAGGAACTCTGACACCTGTTCCAACATGGGTGAAACCTGAGGACATTACACTCAGTGATATAAGCCAGTCATAGAAGGACAAATGCTGTAGATTCCACTTATTAGAAGCACTTGGAGTCATCAGACTCGTAGGGACAGAAAGTAGAATGGTGGTGCTGGGGGCTGGGAGTTTATTGTTTAATGGGGACAGAGTGTCAGTTTGAAAAGATGAAACACTTCTGGAAATCCATCGCACAGCAATTCAAATATTCCCAAGTAGCAGAACGGCACACTGAGAAGGGTTATGATGGTAAATTTTACGTCGCTTTTGTTTTTATCCCTACTAGAAAAAAGGCCGTCGCTGAGACAGACAGCTGTGCAGGGGAGAGTCCCGCCAAGGAGGCAGGGAACTCAGGGCAGGTCCGTCCCCTGCCCGCCCCACCCCCCAACCGCGCTCCCACTTCGCAGGGGGCCAAGGCCCTCCCTGGCCACGGCTGTCTCTGGGCTCGCCGGCCTCTCATGCAGAGCGGGGGTTCTGCCAGGCGGCCTGGCTCACAGAGCTGCACTTGCACAGGGAGGCGGACACTGCCCCTCACTGACTCTCGGGAGTGACATCTGCAAAGAGCTGCTCACATCAGCCAACCCGTCCTCTGAGCTGAACACAGCTGCCCAATGCCACTGTCTGAATCGAGTGCCATTTATTTCTCCTTCCCACGGCTGATGGACATCCCAGTTTGGGGGCGGTTACGGGCAGGGCCGCTCTGGCGGTCTCAGCCCCTTCCCTGGAGCGCAGTGGGCGTGCTTTGGTGCTGTCCGTGGGGACAGTTGCTCCCCCAGACCCAGCAGTGCTGTGGCTTTCCTATACACGGCCAGTTTCCAGTCCCCACTCTCGTCAGCAGGTCGCCTGCGTCCTGTGGGGTTGGTCTTCGTGGTGGGTCCAGAGTGGTTTCATCCGCCTTTCCCTGGTGACCAATCGTCCCCTCCGTCCACTGTGGGGACCTACCGGTCCTAGTGTTTCGTCTCTTTTCCGTGTCACGCAGGCCTCCCTCAGCAAGCTGCCTTCCCGTTCTTTCAGTGGCGTCTTGCCGAGGCGCTCCGAAGGAAGCCGGACTTCCTGACGCTTTCTTTCTAGGGTTTAGCGCTTGGGGGGCTACTAAAAAATCTTTACCCACTCCACGATCATAAATACACTTTCTTCTAATAGTTTTATCATCTTACTGTTCCTATTTAGATCTTGGATTCAATGGGGATTGGTTTTTCTGTATGGTGTGAAGTTTGGGTCAAGTTCATGTGTCACTCAGATGGGGAACCAGTTGACCCCGCACCAGTTTTTGGGAACAAACAGCCTTTCCCGCTGCAAGGCATCGTCTGCTTTGTCATAAATAGGTTGACTGCATACACATGTCTTTCTGGATTCTATTTTATTCCATTGGCCTAGTTACCTATTCTTGTAGCAATACCCCACTCTCTATAGTACTGTGATGGCCCTGAGGGCTGGTAGGTAAGTCCTCGGCTTGGTTCTTTCTCAGGATGACCTTGGCTGTACTGGGCTCTCCGCATTTCTGCGTGAATTTTCGAATGAGCAGGTCGATATCTCACATCAGCATTAAAAAGGAAATTCCCTGCATGCATCGCCCTAGTTGCAGTCTACATATTTTGAGGTATTTTCTTCCTTTAAAAAAAAAAGGTTTTATTTATTTTTGGAGAGAGGGGAATGGAGGGAGAAAAAAAGGGAGGGAAACATTGTTCGTGTCTCGCGCGCCCCTCACCGGGGAAACCTGGCCCATGACCCAGGCCTGTGCCTTGGTTGGGGGATCAAACCAGCAACCGTTCGGTTCGCAGGCTGGTGCTCAATCCACCGAACCACACCAGCCAGGGCTGATGTTGTGTTTTCAATAGCACGTGCTTCCAAATATTTTCAAATTTCCCTTTGATTTCTTTTTTTTGACACATGGGTTATTTTAATATCTCCAAAAAACTGGTGTTTTCGTAGCTATCTTGTTGACTTTAATTTAATTGCAATGTAACCAAAGAACATTCTGTGCGATTTCAGCCCTTTGCCATTTACCGAGAGCTGGTCTTATGGCCCAGCATCCGGTTTGCCCTGCCGAGCGCACCGCCTGCAACGGCGAGGAGCGTCTTGGGTGTGGTGTCTGAGAAATGTCGGGTCAAACAGTTTATAGTGTTGTTCGCATCATTCGTGTCCTGAGTTTTAAAGATTTTATTTATTTTATTTTTAGACAGAGAGGAAGGGAGGGAGAAAGAGAGGAAGAGAAACATCAGTGTGTGGTTGCCTCTCGCGCGCCCCCACTGGGACCTGGCCCACAACCCAGGCATGTGCCCTATTGGGAATCAAACCGGCGACCCTTTGGTTTGCAGGCCGACACTCAATCAACCGAGCTACACTAGCTGGGGCTTCTGTCCTGAGTCTTTTGCCACTGATGAGAGATGGATGTTAAAATTCCCAGCAATAATTGTTGAATTATCTGTTTCCTTGTTTGATTCTGTCGATTTTTAAAAAAAAGATGGGCGGTACTTCTTTTTAAAAAATTTTTATTAATTGGTTTTAGAGAGACAGAAGAAGGGGAGTGGAGAGAGATAGAGAAATTCTGATTTGTTGTTCCACTTATCAATGTGTTCGTTGGTTGATTCTTTGATTCTTGTATGTGCCTTGACTGGGGATTAACCCACAGCCTTGGCGTATCAGGGACAACACTCCAACCAACTGAGCTATCTGACCAGTGCTAATTCTGCCAATTTTTGCTTGGAGTATTTGGAAACTGTTACAATTTCAGTCTTCTTGATGAGTTACTATGTTTCGCGATAGTACTCTGCATTGAGGTCCATTGTATCTGGTTGTTTGCATGATGAAAGTGCCTCTCCTGCAAATAGCACGTCGGTTGGTTGCCCCACTCACTAATGCATTCATTGGTTGATTCTTGTATGTGCCCTGACTGGGGATCGAACCTGCAACCTTGGCATATTGGGATGAACCTGCCTGGCCAGGGCTTTTTTTTTTTTTTTTTTTTAAGAGTGGCTCACATTCTCCGTTTCTTTGTGTATTGAGTGGTCTTGGACTGTACCATGGACATCGCAAGTGTTATTTTGCATTGATGTTTGATTCTCAGGTGAACTCGGAGTGTTGATTTTATTGTTTTTGTGTTTTGTGTTCATGTTAGCACAAGGCTGCGAATGGTGTCCCTTGTGCAATAGCTCAGACCTCACCTGAGTTCTTTCACTCTCGGCCCAGCTGCTCGGAGTCTGCCCCACACCCGGCCTGCACTGTTACCTGGAGACTTACACCCGGTTTCCTAACAGGATTCAGGGCTCCCCTTCTCCCACTGGTCCTCTCTGGGATGCGCCCTGAGTTTCCAGAGGGCGTTGTTGCCCCAGCTGTGTCCCCCAGCTCCCAGGGCAAGCGGATGGCAGATGTTTGGTTGATGCAGTATCTGCCCTGTGTGGCGGGCCCCGTGGCCTGACTTGAGGCTGAAAGCTGTGGAAACAGGCAGCTGCTCTACATTCCCTCCTTCTAGGCGCTGACTCCGCCTGTCACCTGCCTGCTGCGTCCGCCCTGGCAGCTGCAGGTGCCGCCTGTGTTCCGTCCGGAGTTTAGTCTGTCTGCAGGAGGGCAGTTCCGCCAGCATTCTAGAAATGGAAGCCCAGTTCGTCGAATCCGTGAAGAAACTCCGCTGGGGCCTGAAAATCCCTTCTGCACTGAATTTGTAGATTATGCCAAGGAGTTGACGGTTTGACAATATTGAGTCTCCTGGTTCTTCAACTTGGTCTGTCCCTCCCTGTGTTTATTTGTTCTGTAATTTCTCTCAGTCATGTTTTATGATTTTGTATCGATAGGTCTTGTGCTCTGTTTTGTTAGTTTTACATGGAAGCATTTGGGTTTTTTGATGCTCTTGTAAATGGTGTCATTTTAAAAGTTCAATTGTTTACACCTGAATTGCCTTAAATGATCAGTGCCTAATATTACAGATTTATGGAATAGACATGCTGTCCAAGTAATGGATGATCTACACGCACGTTACCGGCGACTAGCCTCTGGCGTCTCCCAGGGCACCCGAGAGGAGGCTCATTGTGTTCAGGGTGGGCCTGGGCTTTGTAAACTGAGCGTGGCAACCCAGGGAGGCGCAGCCGGTGTGAGGTGTCAACCACAGCACCAGGCCATCGTAACAAACCACGGGGTGAGCATCGTGCTTGGGCCGTGTAGCCTGGCATGACTGCCCAGGTGAGGAGCACTCGGGAGGCCACCAGGCTGCAAGAGGACTCACTTGGCAGCGAGGCTGTCCCCCGCTTGCCTGGGGTGGTCGAGGAGACATCAGGAGAAAGCTGGCCTGTCACGGTGATGTCAGGACGGGGACGCTCCCACCTGATCTGTGAAGCGCGCACCGGTCATCGGAGCTAAGCTAGGGAAGTCCGCGCACAATGGTTCCAGTCAGCCTGTGGTAGGCGTCAGCGGAGACACTACTGTGGGTGAGTCACTCCGGGGTCGCAGGCAGCCAGCCAGCCCCCGCCATTGGACCCAGCAATCCCCCACCTGGGTCTGTGTTGAGCACAGCAGGCCTGCCTCTGACTGTAACCCAGGAGCGACCCCGAAGCAGTGGGGGGCTTGCTGTTCAACAGGCCGTGTGGACGGAGGGGCCGGTCGGCTGTGGCAGCATGGTATCTGTCAGCTTTAGGGTCTGAGCCCTGGGTTTGTCCCCCCAGAAGAGAGGTCTTAGGCCTCTCTTATATTGACTTGAGCTTCCTGAGTCTCAGTCCCCTCTTCTCCCGCACAGGCTCGGCGGGGAGGGGAACTCAGCCCATCGGTCTCGTTATCACAGCGGCCGCCGGAGCATCACCTTCCTGGCAAGGCAGAACAGAGAGGGCCTGCTCCAGATGCCTCGAGGCCCAGGCTCTGGTCATCCTCCAGCCTCTCTCGGCCAAGTCCTGGGGCAAAGGGGCTGGTCAGGCTGAGGAGTGCCTTCTGAGCGATCCGACAGGTTTTCTCTCTCCGTCAGTGGGCAAACTGGCTTTGCAGTGTGTCGGGTTGGAAACTGTCCCCCCGCCCCCCGCCAAACTCGTGTTCACCCAGAACCGCACATGTGACATGATTTGGAAATAAATTCTTCACACATGTCATAAGTTAAGGACCTTGAGATGAAGTAACTTTGATTTTTAAAAAATCCTCACCTGGGGATATATTTATTGATTTTAGAGAGAGAGGAAGTGGGGGGGCAGAGAGAGAGAGAGAGAGAGAGAGACAGACAGACAGACAGACACACACTGATGTGAGAGAGAAACATCAATCTGTTGCCTCCTGTATGTGCCCCAACCAGGGAGTGAACCCGCAGACCTTTGGTGTGTGGGACAGCCCTTCAGCCAACTGAGCCACCCGGCTGGGGCTGAAATAATTCAGGATGTACGTGGGCCCTAAATCTAATGACTGGTGTCCTCATAAAATGAAAAGACACGAAGGGAGAAGCCATGTGACCAGAATAAATGTCTGTCAAGTCCTCAAGACTGCGATAATGTTCTGAAGGTCCTAAGAAATTAATGTGTGGGTGTTTACAGATTAGTTATGTGTTCGTGATCTTGTCTCTGAGGTGGATCTATGCTTGAGCAAGCAGTGCTGCTGGGGTAGGAAGTCACGAGGGTGAGTAGGACGCTGGAAACCGGGCCCCCAGCTACCATCTAGCTACATGACTTTTTTTTTTAAAGGTTGTTCTGTTGCTTAGTATTTCCGGCAGACGACAAACTCACAGGTGATGTAACACAGTGCATGCTTTTTGCACAGCCACAGCCAGGCTGAAATGATTGACTCTTGGTTATGTTTATTCTTATATTTAAGTGTGCATGTCTGGTGCTTTCTCTACACTGTTGAAAAGACAATAAACTTAATAAACTTCGAGGGCTCACACAGCTGCCAGCCTGGGAGGCTGCCTCTCGCCCATGGCCCTGCCCACTGCCGTGAGGCAGGCGCGAGGCTTTTTGCTTGGGGTTCTGCCACTCTCACAGTAAACATTCTTCCATGTTTAAACTCGGTGTTTATATTTACACTCGTTTTCACTCCCCTCTTTTCCTTTTTATGGTCGCTGCGATTTTACTTTCAAGGCACAGAAGCCGTAACTGCTCCTGGCAACAAATGAAACCACACAGATATTCAAAGAAAATTCCCCGAGTCGCCGGGGCGACTCACGGACAGGCTGGCAGGTCGCCCCCGCCTTGATCAGGCAGAGGGAGGAGCCCAGTGGTTTCCGCAGCACGTCGTTCACTCCCAGCAGAGCACCAACCGGCAGCGCTGCCCAAGCTGTCGCAGCTACCACCTTTTCCCGGGGGTGCGGAGGACACCCCTTCCCCCCAGGGAGCGGAGGTGGTGGGGGCAGGGCACACCGCTCAATCTCCTACACTTCCTGCTGGCCTGGAGGGTGCCCCAGAGGACTCTGGGGGGTGATGTCAGCGCCAATGCGGGAAGAGGCCTGGTGCAGAAGGGAGGGGCCCAGGCAGGCGCCAAGGACGCGCAGAGTCCAGCCTGCGGAGGCCCCGGGGACCTTGCTCCACTCAAGACCTCCGGGGCAGTAGAACTGCCGTGGGAGTGGGCCCCGCCCCGCGGTCGCAGGCGGGGCCCGGAGCCCGGAGCCCAGGCTTCCCCGCCGGGGGCTTCGCTGCGCGCTGTTGGCGTTTGTACCTTGACTCCCGTCTGAGCGTTTCAAGGGCGTGTAAGACCCCGTGTTTCCCACGGCGGATGTTGCACACGGGGTTGGGGGCTGACAGCGTTCGGCGGACGCTTTTGTTTGGATCGCTCTAAATTTTTCTAATTGTCAACATTTAAGACCTTACACAAAGTTCCACATTTCTGCTCGTTTCAGAGCCAGACTACGGGCCCACGCGGTGCGGGACTTCCCTGCCTTCCGGGGGCTCCAGTTCAGGTGCGCAAGGCCGGTTACAGGGCAGCTGGATTGGCCCTGGCCCTCTCCCCGGGAGGTACCGCTCCTGGGGCTCCGGCCCTCGCTGCTCCGTGTCCAGAAGCTGAAGGGGGTGGGGCAGGGCGGGGGCTCCGCGAACCCGGGCGTCAGCACGCGGCTTTCAAAGGCTTCGCGAGCCGCCTGCACCCCGGCCCTGTTCCCGGCGCCCACGGCTTCCTTTTTGGGCCGAGCTCGCCGTCCCGTGCCGCCGTCCCTGCAGCAGGAGCCCCAGCCTGTCTCCCATTGCCGGGACGCACTTTTCCCTGGGCTCTCCCCAAATAGGGAAGAAGGAAACCGCTGGAAATGTCCCAGAGCACCATCTTTTGGTGAAAAACCAATACCCGCCCCCCCGAAACCGCAGAGAACTTTATCCAGAATATTTTATAAAATGCTCGTAAACCCGATTTCCGAAAGGCTTACAGGAAATAAAAGACGGAAAAGACTGGCACTGGTCTCCGTGGCGCTGTGAGCTCCCTAAGGATCACACGCGTCTGGGGACCGGGCGGCCGGGGGATAGGACGGTCGCCCCGGGGAGGCCTCGGGTAGGTCTGACTCGGGGACACCGTCCTCCCGCCGCGCCCCGCAACGTGCTGTGCGGAGCTGGGTCGCGAACACCCCGCGGGGCCGGGTCAGGCCCGCGCTCGCCCCGCCCGATGCGCTGGCTCCTGCCGCGCCGCCACCACCCCGCCCGGAGCAATGGCGCCCGCCGCCTCTCCGTCCCGGCCCGCATCCTTCTGGAGCGCACGGTCCCCGCGGGCGGCGGCGAGGAGGACTTCGGGGCCGCGGAGCACGGCGTCCCCGTTCCCTCGCCCGCCCGGCCCCCCGTCCGCTCCTGTCCTCTCCGGCCGCAGCCATTTTGGAAAGGGCGCAAGGAGCGAGCCCCAGCGCCGGCCTCGCCAGGCCACGGCCGCGGTCCACGACGCTGCCCGCCACGACCTGCCCAGTGGCCCGAACCCTTGCACTCCGTAGCCCCCGGCCGCCCACCGCCCGCCGCCAGGCCGTCGCTCCCGGCCGCCCGCCCGCGCCCCGGCCTCTGCCGTTCGCAGCCATTGGCCGCACCTTTTAAGTGCACACATCGACCAATGGCGAGCAGCCGGGCGGCCGGGCGGGGGGCACCGCGTCCAATGAGAAGGCGCCGGGCGGCGGGCGGGGGCGGGCGCGCCGCCGCGCCTGCGCAGTGCGCCGCCGCGGCCCCCCCCCCCCCCCCGCGCCGGCCGCCCGCGCCCCCCGCCCGGCCGCCGCCCCCGCCCCGCCAGGCGCGCGCCGCCCCCCGCCCGCCCCCGCCGGCTGCCCGCCTGCCCGCCCGCCCGCCCGCGCGGAGCCGCCTCCCCGCCCAGCGCCGGCCGAGCGGCGGCGGCGGCGGGCCGAGGAGGAAAGATGGCGGCGGGCTCGGATCTGCTGGACGAGGTCTTCTTTAACAGCGAGGTGGACGAGAAAGTGGTGAGCGACCTGGTGGGCTCGCTCGAGTCGCAGCTGGCGGCCAGCGCGGCCCACCACCACCACCTCGCGCCCCGCGCGCCCGCAGCTGCGCTCGGGAACCACGCCGGAGCCGGAGCGGCCGAGGGCGCGCCCGCCGCGGCGCCGGAGCCGCCCCCCGCAGGTACAGCGCGGCGCGGCCTGGGGCGGGCGGAAGCCGCCGGGCCCGCGTCCTCACCGCGCCGCCGCTTGTCCCCGCAGGGCCCGCCGCCAAGCTGAGCGCGCTCGAGGCCGGCGCGCCGCCGGGGCCCGGGACCGGGGCCTGCGCGGGGCCGGGGGCCGCCCCCGCCGCCAAGCCAGCCACCCGCAACGGCCCGCCCGGCGGCCCCGGCGCCGCGCAAACTTTGAATGGGAGCGCCGCGCTGGGGAACTCGCTCCGCGCCGCCGCCGCCGCACCTGCTGTCAGCCTCCTGCACAACGGGCCCCCGCCCGCGCCGCCGCCCAAGCCCGCCGCCGCCACTGTCATCCAGACGCCGCCCTTCCGCGGCGCCCCCGCCGCGCCCGCGCCCCGCGCCCCTTCGCCCCCCGCGCCCCCTGCCACGCCCGCTGCGCCCCCCGCGCCCGCCGTTGCCCCGCCGCCGCCCGCCGCCGCCGCCAGCCTGGCCCGGCCGTCCGGCCACCCGGCGGGACCCCCGGCGGCCGCGCAGAACGGAGGCAGCGCCGCGCCCGCGCCCGCCCCGGTCCCCGCGCCCGCTCCGGCCCCGTCCCCGGTCCCCGCCCCCGCGCCCGCTCCGGGCCCCGCGCCCTCCCCCGCGCCCGCTCCTGCCCCCGCGCCGGCCGCCAACAGTCAGCCCGGGCCCGCAGCCGCGCCCGCGCAGGTGGCCAAGGCCGACTCGCCCAAGACCGCGGTGCAGCCGGCTCCCCCGCCGCCGCAGACCCTGGCGGCCAGCTGCCCGGCCGGCACAGGAGCCGGCATGATCCTCGGGCCAACTATGCAAGGGGCGCTGCCCACCGCCACCGGCCTCCCGCCGCCCGCCCCCGGCACTCCCACCGGGCTGCCCAAGGGCTCGGCCAGCGCGGTCACCCAGAGCCTGCCCAGGACTCCCTCGGCGACCACCAGCGGTATTCGGGCCACGCTGACGCCCACGGTCCTGGCCCCTCGCCTGCCCCAGCCTCCTCAGAACCCGACGAACATCCAGAACTTCCAGCTGCCCCCAGGTGAGTGAGTGACCGCTGGGTGGGTCTTTGCTGCCCCAGCCGGGAATCCAGGAAGTTGTAGGACTGGAGGACTTAAGGTCATGGGCTTTGCACGGGCCTGCAGCAAGTGAAGGTGCACCTCTGCCCAGGTGCGGGAGAGTCGCCTAGTGCATGTGAGTGTGTGAGTTTGTGCACGCCCTGCGTGATGTGGCACCTGGGGTCTGTTATCTTGTGTAGTGGCTGGCTTCATCTTAGGTGTTCAGTTGCAAAGTTTCTGTGCTGGGGCTTACGGTCCCTCTGCTGGCCCTGTGTGTCCCTGTCTGGGTCCCTCGGTGGAGAGCCTCCCAGGGCTCCTGACTGGGCTGTGCAGGCAGAGCTCAGAGGTATAGCTGGTCCTTGGAGTTCGCACACTGGGCCGGCTCCCCTTGCCTTTCCGGGATGAGGCATGTGGCCTGCGTTCCCACTGGGCTTTCCGGCTCCTGTACTGCCTGGGTTGTGACGGTGTCCCCTGACGGCAGGTCAGACAGTTTGTCGCCCCTCCTTCAGGCTGGGCAGTTCTGCAGGAGACCGGCTGCCTCCCTGCTAACACGGGGGTGACCGGGATCCTGGGGCCCCTTGGGGGCTCCCAGTCACACACCCTTCCTGGGCGGCAGTAGCGTTTCAGCTCTTCTCGTTGCCACGGTGATGCTGAGTACAGTATGGTCATTGAAAGGACCCTGGTTCTTTTGGGTGTTACCGTCCGGTGACATCAGTGGTGGGCATGTGTTCTCCGGTCAGTGGGTCTCTCAGAGGTGTGGATGGACAGCCTCTGTGTCCTCCACTCTCAGCTTCCTGCCTTCGTGCCGTTTTTTTGGGCTGTTGGGGTGTGACGGTGCAAGATCCGCACAGGCTGGTGCGTGGTGCTGCTCCGTTAGGGCTCCCCGGGCAGAGAGAAACTTTACACTTGCGGCGCCTGCTGTCTGCTCCGCCCGCTCCGCCTAGCCTGCGTGGACCGAGCCCGAGCTTCGAGAGCCCCTCCCTTGCTGTGGAGTAACGTGTGCTGGTGTAGCAGCTGCCGCGGTGGCAGGAATAGTAGAAACAGCACCTCCCGTGTCCCCGTGTCCCTTCGTGCTGGCGGGAAAGAGCCGTGGGTCACCCTGAGAAAGCGGTCTAGCGTGTTAGGAAGGAGAGGCTTCCTGTCACAGCAGGGGAGCTGGTCCGGGGGGCAGAGCCTGGGGGGTCTGCTTTGCAGGCAGGACCAGTGCTATGAGGGGAGGAGAGGCCGTGTGCCGGGGTCGCCTGAGCACGCGCGTTTGTGGCTGAGTTTGCAGGGGAGTGTTGTTGAGGGCTCTGTTTTGCCTGTTACGTGTATCTTGACCTTTTAGTGGGAAGTAGGGTAGATAGTTGGCGTTGCTCACGGAGGGGAGTGCATGGTGGTAGCACGTGATGGAACTGACAGGAGGCTAGTCACCTGTCTGCGAAAGTGTCCCTTTAGTGGTTCTGCTGGCCTCAGCATTGCCTAGTTTCCAGCAAGGGTGGTCCCCATGCTGTCTTTTTGTTATTTAAACTTGGTGTGAGCTTATCCGGGAAGTGTGTGAGGTGGGTGCTTGTGGGGGCCGTGAGAGGGGTGGTGTTTGGGGTTCACGGGACCCCCTCGGTCCGAGTCCTGGCATAGAGGCAGCCCTACCTTATTCGTTCTGGGGAGATGAAACCGTGGTTCGGACGGGGTGACGAGTCTTTGTCCTGAGCAACCCTGGACTCGCTCACACCTTCTGTCCTAATGTCAGTGCTAGGGATGCCACCAGTGACAGGTAGAGGGGCAACTTGGTGAAAACCGTGAGAACGCGGACTCTCGGCCCAAGGTCGCGTGAGTCTTCGCTCGAGTCCCTTACGTGAGAGCAGAGAACAGCTTGTATTGACGTTTGGGCGACAAACACTGAGAGCCGTGCGTCGAGGGGGCCGGTGCTTTCTAGGGAAGAACAGGTTTACGTTTGTCTCCACATTCCCCCCCACCCCCCTGCCGTCGATCTCATGAGCATGAACTCTGATTATGACACCTCATTTTAATAAAAGTGGAAGCAAAAAAAGTGCACTTGAAACCACTTGCAGTATCTCAAAACAGTGTTCTCTTTTAAAACTACAGGTTAATTCTGTAAATCGAAGTAACAGATGTGAATATTCTATTTAGACAATTGGTTGGTTAGAAAATATTAAATTATTTTCTTTGACGTTTTCTCTTCGTTGGAGACTTTCATCACGAAAAGGTATAAAACCAAGGTAGAAGTGATTTATAAAGATGACTTTTGCTGACAGCTCGTTCTCGTCACAGCCGTGCACTGGAGTTAGAGGTCTCAGGGTTGTCGACGCCCCACATGGGCGTCAAGTGAGACGGCAGGCTGGGGGCCGCTGGGGCGTGTCAAGGAGGCAGGCCCTCCCCAGGCCCCTCTCTGGGGTCTGTCCGGCGGGCGGGGAGACTGTGAGACTGAGTTTGCCAAAACCACAGTCCGAAGGAGCCCAGTGCAGGCTGTGACGCTGACACACGCAAGGCCAGGGCTCCCCCAAGGGCTGGTGGCCCCTGTCCCTCTCCCCTTTCACGCCCTGTCAGTCTGTTCATCCGTCCTGCCTCCGCCGAGGGTTTGAGGGCTGGCCAGCCTGCAGGCTCTGACCCTGGGACAGTACCGCTCTCCGCACTGGCCCGGGTGCCTCAGCCTCAGGGACGTTTGCACAGGACTTACCTAAAGGGAACACTCCAGGGGCTAACGTACTCGTGGAGTCCAGGGTCCACGTGCTGCTTCCCTGCCGTGCAAGGTGGGTTACTTGGTGGTGGGAGAGGAAATGTCCCCTGGTACCTGACCGCGGTGCTGTGTGGGGCCGCCTGAGGCTGGAGGGTCACCCCCAGCTGGTGGTGGAGTGGGTGGGGCCGGCACTGAAGCGACAGGAACTGGAAATTCTGGTGGCTGGCTGTAGCAGCCAGGGCTTTGGCAGCCAGTGCTTTGGCACAAGGGATACTCTCAAAGTTGAGACTTTGTTACTTGAGGGCACTGCCGCTTTCCAGCCTGGGTTAGGACGTACTTTCCTCGGAGCCTCGGTAGTCCCACCTGGAAGGGGACTGGGCCCTGGGGGAGCCTGGAAAGTGGCGCTGGGTCCCAGGAGCCTTTGGTGTCCGCGCGCTGTCCCAGGCCCTGTGCACTCCTGCTGGTCTCCAGACGCTGCATGGCTGTGGGAGCAGCAGAGACGGTGACGGCTCACGCCTGTCCCAGCTGCGTCCACGGCGGGCCCTGCCCTCAGGGACCCCGAAGTCTGCTGCGGTGGCCAGTGCTGGCTCCGGTGCATGCGCGAGGGACCTGTCGAACCTGCCACAGGGCGTCACAGATGTGGGGGACCTGTCCTGCAGGTGAGGGACAAAGACGCAGCTGCCTGCAGGGAGCGTGGCCCTGGGCGTGGGTCTCACCTTAGGTCAAGGACCTTAACCAGATTTTCTTCTTGCTGTACTTAGGTAACAGTGGCATTTGGAAAGAAAAGCGAAGGCTAACTTCCTGGAAGCCGCCCTACCGGCGCTGGTCAGCTTTATACTGCCCGTGGGGATGGCCCTGGGGTTGAGCCGGCGGTCGCTTTTCCTCGCTCTCCGTCCAGACTTCACTCCTGAGTGTCCCATCACCTGTGAGGCGGACAGAGCTGCCTGGGGACCGGGGCTGGGATGATGTCTCGTGCGTGTGGGCGTGTTTCGGAGCTGGTGGTCCCCACATTTGTCAGTGAGCCAGAGGGGGCCCTCCTGGGCGGGCTGTGCTGGAGGGCTGACTGCCCTGTGCTGAGGGCACGGGGCAGAATTGCCAGAGTTCGAAAGGCAGGCGGCTCTCCCAGTGCTCCACAGTCGGCCAGGTTGCAGGGAGGCTCTTGTCCACTGAGACCTCGCAGGGAAGTGCTTAGGGGAGCTGTGTCCCGGCTCGGCGGGTGACCGGGGAACCCGAAGGGCCGGGGGGCCAGAGGACCGGCCCCCAAGGTGGTTCCGTCGCCGTCAGGAGGCCCGGTGCTCGGCCCTCGGGTGCCTGCGGGAGTCACCTTTACACCCGCCCAGAGCTTCTGACAGGTCGGCACCGGGCCCTCCCTAGCAGTGGTGTTCGATCAAAGGTGGACGGAGAGAAGTCGGACCCCGTCCCAGAGGTGACACAGGTTGGTAACCAGCAGGAGGGCCGAGCGAGTCTGAGGTGGCTGCTGACACGTCTCCCGAGCTGGCTCAGTGCCGGACGTCAGCGTTCCTCGCCATAGACGGCGCCAATGGTGACATTCAGAAACGGGGGGCGGCCCGTCTGTGAAGTGCCAGTCACCAGTGAGCTGATCAGAATCTCACAACTGGTTCCGAAAACCTTGAAGCAGAGGCGTAAGAGGATTCTGGAGAAAGTTGCCTGAGATTTGGGGAAATTTGCATAGTTCTCAGAAATGCTTTTACTTTCCTTGGTGGTGACATGAAGCAGGAGTTGGGCCCCAGCCTTCTCCCCAGCCATGGGAACAGTGACTGCTCGGCCCCCAGCTCCGAGAGGCCCCGGGCTGCAGGCTGCAGCCTCTGTTTCCCGGGGCCTCTGACACGGAGAACCCCAGTTGCGGGGGCATTTGCAGCAAGACCCTCGGCCCCGGGTGCCGTGTGCCTGCGGGTGACCATGCTGGAGGGTGGCGGGACTGTCCCTGTCCATGGTGGCCGGTGCGTGGCTCACTCGTCTACTTCAGCTCCTTCAGCACGTCCTAGAGTGAGTGCCCTTTACCCCCGCAAAGTAGGTGAGCGCCGCCCTGGCGGGCCAGGGGCTCGGGGTCTCTGTGCCAAGGCCGCGGACACCCGGAGTTAGAACTGGTGATTTTTCCATGCCCTTAAATATCTGTTCCACGTAATTAAAACACTCAGAAAACAGATGTAAAAATTGCCCCAACTTGAAAAGCGCATGGATGTCACCCTCCCCCGCCCCATTTCTCTGGCTGCCTGCCTGGCCACTCACCGCCGTGTGCGAGTAGACTGAGGCCGGGGATGGAGGCCAGGATTGGATGCTGGGGACGGAGGCCGTGGGGAGCCCGTCCTGCTGATGGGGTGGTGTGAGCTCAGCCGCCGCAGCTCTGTGGGCCTGCGGCCTTCGCTCTTCCGTCCTTAGAAGTTAGAGCCTTGATGGGACCCTCCTTGCTGCGTCCACGTGGCCTGGGAAGAAGGGATGCACGCACTACTCTTGACTCCTGAACTCATGCCAGGTGAAGGGGGTGGGATGGGACGCCCTGTAACCCGGCGGAACCCGCACCCCAGAGGGCCTGGGCCCAGATGGTTTCTGGCTCGGGAGGTTGGGGAGAAACTGGGACATTTCTTTGTGACATTATCGTGGATGCCAGACTTTGGAACCTGAGCGGCAAGTGGTAGAAGGTTCCCTAGCTTGAAGTGACTTGTTTGGAGGGGTCAGGGGTCTGAGTGGACAGAGCAGGACTCTGGAAGCTCAGTCCTCTCAGGGCTGCGTGTGTGCGAGCTCTGGTGGTCAGCGAGTGGCTGGGCAGCAGCCGGCGAGACTGCGCATGGCAGGGAAGGAAGGTTCCCGTGGTGGTGTGGCCGTACTGTGTAGATGTCTCGTCTGTGTGGGCGAGAGGGGAAGGAAGAGGCTCTTCCCACTGTAAAACTTGCGAAAGCCCCCTGGACAGGCAGCTGTTTAAGAGAAGTTTTGTTTGCGTGCGTGTGTGTTTTTTAAAAGATTTTATTTATTTATTTTCAGAGAAGGGGGAGGGAGGAAGAAAGAGAGGGAGATGAGAGAGAAACATCAATGTGTGGTTACCTCTCACGCGCCCCCTACTGGGGACCTGGCCAGCAACCCAGGCCTGTACCCTGACCGGGAATCGAACAGGTGACCCTTTGGATCATAGGCCAGCACTCAATCCACTGAACCACACCAGCCAGGGCTTGAGAGTTTTTCAAGGCGCAAGCCTGCCTTCCCTTGAGGGGCTTCGTCCTTGTGGCTTCACCAGGTTCTGCTGGTGCTGGTGCTGGTGCTGGTGCGCGGGGTCCCGGGATAGGCCCGCCTCCCCTGTCTGCCTTCGTGCCAGTGCGGCAAGGCAGGACATCTGAAGTACGACGCTACGCGAAGAGCAAGAAAGGAAAGTGTTCTGGACTTTGCTATTAAAAGTTATTAGCTGTTTGAAAATGAGCCTTCTATCTTTTTAAAATTGTACACTTAGTTTATTTACTATAGGAAGCTGGGAAATAAAGGATAACTGTGAGGAAGGTGAAACTGCTGGGCTCTCACCCCGCCTGGGCCTCCGGAGTCTTGGTGCCTGCCCTCTGGCCTGCGCGCTGGGTCGCTGTGCCCCCCAAGTGCGGCCCGCCTGCACCCACCCGTGTGTGGGATGCACCTGCCGCTTGGTGGTCTTCGAAACTCCCTTGTTCTGTGGCCCTGTGACACCGTGGGGCCAATGTCCCTTTGTCTGTGGCCCTTAGGGGAGAGCCCTCATGCAGAGCTATGCGCTGAACATCTTAAAGGTTTTGATACAAATTGCTTCCCAGAGGGCTCGTCCATTTGCATGTTTGACACCACGGTTTTTAGAGCCACGTCCTTCGGCCCGAGGACAGCATTTTAGTAATTGATGGGCTCTGAGCACTCGCTCCCTCTAGGAAGTCAAATCCAGCGTGAGTTTGGTGTCTGTGACTGAGTCTGCTCTCGCCTGTTCCCATGGGTGTTGGTGGAGACTGTGGTCCATGTGTTCTCGCCAGGGAGCGTCTGCAGGGGCTGCAGGGGGTCCAGGCCTTGCCCTGTCGTCGTGTCGGCCAGGCCAGCCATCAGCAGTCGGCAGAACCCTGGTCGTTTTGTCATCCGAAGTGCGACGGAGCCAGCAGTGAGCCAGGCCCGGGACCGAGGGGGCTCACTGTCTTCCTTTCTGGGCAGCTGTCGTCGGAACCCGGGTGCGGGTGGTGAGGAGGGCCCAACTGCGCACAGCCCCGGACCTGGGTTCCAGGCAGAGGGCCCGGGGCGGGGGGTGGGGGTGGTCAGAGAGCAGGTCCTGGCTGGAGTGGGTGAGTGAGGGGCCCTGGGAGGTGGCTGGGGGTGGGGTGGTTGGCCAGTGACAGAGCTGCCGTGTCCAGGTGTGTGCAGGACTGAGTTCACTTCAGGTCACTGGGAAGCCCTAGAAGACTTTTGGTGGGGCAGCAATGGCCCCTCAGTTGTGTCTGTGGATGTGGAATGCAGGGGCGAGGCAGGTGGCCGGGCGTGGGCGTGGCGTACTGTGGGCATGCTCACAGGACATGCTGCTGGATTTGAGGTGAGAGGTGAGGACGGGCATCCTGGGGTGCCTGGGACGGGGACCGCTTTCCTGGGGGTGCTGTGGGGGCGGGGGAGGACAGACGTCCCTGTGGAGACGTGTTAAGTTTGAGATGCGTTTCCGAGAGGAAGCGTCAGAGGCATGTGATGTATTTATTGTTGTTCAGGGGCTCGAGGAGAGGTCAGGCGAGGTCACAGTCAGACAGGGCCAGAATTGGGGAGTCCCTGCATTTGATGGAATTTTCAGTCATGAGGGATGCGATCCCCCTGGGAGTCTGGTACTGGAAGAGGAGCGGCGCCCTCCTGGGTGGGCCCTCCAGGGGCTCAGAGGGTGCAGGGGAGAGGATGGCGGGCTGATCTGGGCCTGGGTGCTACCAAGTTTCTAGGGAAGAAAGTGGGGGCACTTGTTATTGCGAAGGCTTTTGATAACGTAGGGATGTTTGTTGTTAAGGTAGCAAATATGTTCTGACTTTTTTGCCTTTTTACTTATGAAAATGGGTTAGCGTGGCGTCCCTATTCCTGATGGACACCGGAGTCGATGAGCTCAGGTGGTCTTGCATCCTGGGTCTGTGTGACCCTTGACACCCTGTCGTGCACTGCTGGGGGTCCCCAAGGCTATAGGCGCCTGGGGCCCGTGGAAGTAGTCTCCCTGCACGAAGATGCCGAGGCCACAGAGGCGAGCAGCTTCCCAGAGACCCTATGACCGCGTCCTGTGGGGGCTGGCGGTGCGGGTGCCGCGGCTCCTACCTGTCACATCCCTCGGGGTTGTGCTCTCAGATCGGTGCAGAGGGTCCAGGCTTGCCCTCCCTCCTTCCCTCCCGCCCTCCCTCCCTGCCTTTTTTTATTTTCAGAGAGGGAGGAAGGGAGGGAGAAAGAGAGGGAGAGAAACATCGATGTGTGGCTCCCTCTCACGTGCCCCCTGCTGGGGACCTGGCTGGCAACCCAGGCCTGTGCCTTGACTGGGGATCCAAGGAGCAGCCCTTTGGTTTGTGGGACAATACCCAGCTCACTGAACCACGCCGGCCAAGGCAGGGGTCAGGCTTTTTGAAGAGTGAGCTCCCAGTGTGAAGTATTTGTGTGCGTGGCGAGAAGAGCTAGCACGTGTGTGCTGGGGACCCGGTGTAGGTGCCAAGGGCGTGTTTGGTGGCCACTGGATTTCTCGGGTCAGCAGGGACTTGGCCTTTGTGGTCCTACCGTGAAGGGTCCAGATGGCTCCCACAGGCTCTGCGGCGGTCCTGTGGGCTGAAGGGGTGAGTGGTCAGGAGCACCCTGGCCTGGGGGCGTGGGTCCCTTTCTCCTGCCCAGGGAACTGTGGAGGCCACTGCGCCCGGAGGCTGCTTTGGCAGACAACCGGCAGCCCTACCCGTGGCCTCGTGGCTGGGGGCCGGGTGGTGAGGGTGCTCAGCCGGCCAGTGACCGGAGACTGAGCACCAGCTCGGATCTTACCAACCTTGTGTCCAGTCCTCCGATGGCCTTGTGTGGGGACCACAGTGGATCCATCTATAGGGTGGGCGTCTAGCTTGCATTGTCATTTCCAAAACAGAGTCTCAGCAGCCGCTCTGTGTGCCGTGTACTGTCCCAGGTGGGGTTCTGCCTGCACGTTGGTTGGCTGGGGGCGCGGCAGAGTTTCTCTGCTGCGTTGGGCTGATTAGATATCAGGCCGGGGCCTCTGTTGTGCACGGGGCAGTTAAAGAAGCCCATTCAGAAAGTCTGCAGTGAGAGCCTTGGAGAGTTGGGGTAAAGGCGGCCCAGATGGGTTCCTTGTGCTCTGCAGCCGACTCCTGCATCCTTGTCACACCACGAAGTTTGGAAACCACTGACTGGGGGCCATCTAGGGTGCTGACCCGAGTCCATGTGGCCCTCGTCCAGCATTGGGGCTTCTGGTCGAGACATGCCTCTGCCTGGGTCCCTGAGTCTGTGCTCTGGGACGGTGTTGGCTCGCTGACTGTGGGGCTGCCCACCTGCTTGGGACCTCCTGCTCTGGGAACACTGTGTCCCCAGGCAACAGAGCAGGAGGCCTCGCCTGGGGGACCCACGCAGCATCCCCTCTTTGAAGGTGCACTCATGCAGGGATGACCTGTGAAAGCCCAGACTTGTGAAGCCGCCGCATTCCATCTTGTGTCCTCACGCGGGGCGGTGAGGGGCCCGTGCACAGGGTGCAGGCCGGCGTGGTGGCTGTGAAGTGCTGCAGGCCTGTGGGGCCGGTGCGCATCCTTTGTGTTGGGCGTGTTGGTCCACGGACTCCTTGTAGGTTGCTGCTCTGGGGGTCTAGGCACCAGCATGGGCTGCAGATGGGCTTCCACCCAGGCATGTGGGTTTCTCTGATGGAGATCTGAGCTGTTGGGGTGACTCCAGTGACCACCGGTCCTGCAGGGAGAGCCCTGGAGTGGTTGTCCTGTCATTGGGTGCATTTCCGAGACTTTGCCCAGCCAGCCCTTGGCTGCTGGGTGCGGGCTGGGGGGCAGCTGCTGGGCGGCCCCCGACTGGGGGTGTGGTCTGCCTGGGCCCTGCCGCTGGCTCTGGGCTGCTCCACCCGGGCCTCCCGGTGCCTGTCGCGCCCAGAACGAGGCCTGGCTTGGGGACGGCGGCCCGACGCTGGAGGCCGTTGCGGTCTTGTCGCAGCTCTAGCGCCTCCGCCGCCGCCTCCTCCAGCGCCCCGGTGGGCAGGCCTGGTCACTGCGCCCCCTGTCCCCAGAGCAGTTCCTCTCGTCGCCCTGGCCCGTGGACCTGTGGACGGATGCTGGCGTTTCCTGGGGACACCGTGTCTCGCTGAGGCCGCGTCCACAGGTTTTGGCGATGGGACGGCTGGTCCCGAGCCTGCGCAGGCCGCCCTCGTTCTGGAACCTCGGCGTCGGTCAGCGTGGCGCTGGCGTGGTGGACGTGCCTGTGGCTTTAGTCAGGACTCTCCCTGAGGAGTCTGTGGTCCATCCCCAGGCAGACAGGCCGGGACTTTGGAAAGCCTGTAATTGTTGTGGGGGACGAAGGGAGGACGGGGCCCACGTGCGGGGTCAGATGTGTAGAGTTGAATTAGTCACAGTCTTTGGTGCCTGCACAGCATGCCTTATTTTTATGTGCCATTTAAACAGTTTAATAAGCACCTGCAAACACCACCCTAGAGGAGCTGGGACCCGGCCAGCGTCCCCCGTGACCGTCAGCCCCTCCTCCCTCACCTTCGGCAGCCCCTGTCTCACCCCGTGGCCACCACACCTCGTTTCCCTTTCCCACCTGCTCCTGTTTGATTTTGGGACCTTGGCCACAGGTGGGCCCCCCGCGGGCTCCGGGGGCTCCCGCCTTGCTCACCCCCCTCAGCAGCCCCTGCTGGGGCCCGTGGGGGACATGCAGGGGGCCCGTGGGGAGGCCACAGGATGGGCCCATGGGGGCGCCCACGGGCTGCCTGGTCACTGGGATGTCCTCACCTGTTGCGGGTTGGTGGCTGTGGGGGAGGTGAGGAAGCTGCCTTAGGGTTTGTCCCCTGGAGGCTGGGTGGGTCGGTCCTGAGTGGACAGTAAGGCAGCTCCCTGGGTGTTCAGACAGTGACCCAGGGACCCTTGCTTCTGCGGGGGAACAGAGATGTGAGTGTGGGGCCTGGGGACATGGCGCCTGTGGCTCAGGGGCTCGTCCTTCAGAGACTGGAAAGTCCGAGCGGTGCTGGCCAGCCGCGGTGGAATGGGGGCTGCACGTGTAATTGGAAGTTGCCGGCAGCCTATTAGAAAGGATGAAACACATGAAGCCACAGCAAGGCAACGTTCGTTTTACTTGAGTATGCCTTCGTTGGTTGATTCCCGTATGCGCTTTGACCAGGGATCGAACCCACAACCTTAGTGTATCGGGACGGTGTGCTAACCACTCGAGCTACCTGGCCAGGGCAGCGACCTTAATGTCAGCGTATGCTTTAACCTCCACACCCCCGTGCTTCAGCAGGACGTCACCTGCAGTCTGGTCTCCCTGAGCCGCGGGTGCACCTCGCTCTGGGCTGCGCTCGCGGGACCCGCGCGTCTGTGCCCTCAGTGCAGCGGGTACAGGTGCTTGGTGGCTCGTGCTGGGTCCCTAATGTGTGCCTGTGGGAGGAGTTAGGCCGGCCCCGGGGGCTCCTAGGGTAGCACGTGGGGGACCAGGCCCCGGGGCCCCCAGGGTCCCAGGATAGGGCTGCCAGCAAGCTGCAGGAGGAGGGTGGTCCTAGCCGCTGCGGGGGCTCCAGGCGTGTGGTTAGGCCCCTCGGAGGAGGTCACCTGGTGAGAGGGCAGGAGTTGGAGCTGGGCGAGAGCGACGCTGACATAGGGAGGGTGGCATCACCTGGCACCTGACCCCCAGCCACCTCTTTCTACGCTGTGCTTGCCAAACAAACCACCCTGGAGCGATGCCCCGCTTTCCTGCCAGAGCGCCTCGGCGGAGAGACCCCTGGAGTCCTGCACTGCTCCCGGAGCCAGGTTTCCCACGGCGGCGTGGCGCCGGGGGACCACCACCGCCTCCCTACCCTGCCCAGGGAAGGAGGCAGGAGAGTCCACAACTTCTCGTCCCCAAGCCCCACCTGCTGTCCAGACCAGAGCTGCCCAGCTGCCTCCCCCGCACCTCGCTCTCCGCCTGCAGCCCCCATACCCGCTGCCCTCCTTGGGCTGGGCTCTCCCTCTCCCCCACTTAGCTCCCACCCTCCCTTGTACAAGGGACAGCACCAGGAAGACCACACTGCCCTCCAGTGTGTCACAGCAGTATGCTGGAACTGTGGAGAGTGGGAGGAAGAGGGGGCTGGTAATGGAGTGGGACAGAAGGTGTCAGCGGCTGGTCCCAGAAAGGCAGGTCCAGTGCAACCTGAGCCCCCCCCCCCCGACGCTGGCATCCTGCTGGGGTGGGTCCCAGGTCACTCGTTCGCAGGGAGGCTGTGTGCAAGTAGACATCTGAGTCCCGGGTGCCTGAGGTACCTGAGACTGAACTCCATCTGCTGGAGCCTGTGTCCCATGTCCTGTCCCCGTGTCCCCGTGATGCACGCGGGCCCCTGGGCGCGGGCCCCGTGGCTTTGCCTTCGTACTGGGGCCTGAACAACCCAGGTCCCCAGGTGCAGCCTAGTGTCTTCTCACTCCTGTGGCGACTCTCTTCCTTTCTGAGGAACTTCTGTCCGTCCTCTCTTTCTGAGGCTCCTTTTTCCTGTGTCCGGATGCCCTGTTCCCACATGTTCTCCCCGTCCTGGGCGCCCCATCGGCTCAGCCCCCCTGCCTTCCCCGCCCTCCCTCCACCGAGTTGCTTCGTGAGAGAGGAGCCCTGCAGGTCCCCAGTGCCCAGGACAGCACTCGGTGTGGTGCGTGGTAGGCCCGCAGGACCCTCGCTCGTCAGGGCCTTTCTGGAAGTGTCTGGCAGCGCTGGCTTGTCTGAGAGTGGTAGGGACACGGGGCGGAGAGCCATGGCGGTGCCCAGGCACTCGTGCTGCGGGCGGTCAGGTGGGGACTCTGGATGCCAGAGTGTCCCCCGTTTCTTAGGAAAGGACCTCCCTGCCCGTCGTTCTCTGCTGGAGCCTGGGCGTGTGGCTGCAGCGTGCTGCCCGTGGGCCCCTGTGCCCTGCCCCCCGCCCACCGCTGCCGTCTGCAGCCGGCGCCTCCCCTCCCCGCCCCTCTTCCCGCGGCCTCCTTCCCTCTTTGGTGCATCTGTGGAAGCCTCTGGCCTTTCCCTGTTCTCCCCTGTTGGGGGGTTGGCGCCACATAAGACCCTCTACTCTTTGTTTACGGGGTCTTGGTGGGAAGGGGCGCGAAGAGACAGAAGATCCTGCTGTCAGCCAGCGACCCATGGCTGCTTCTCCCTAGGGAGGTTTTGTGGGGGCCTGGGCCCCCCAGCCGGGGCTTCGGCACTAGCAGGAGCAGATGTCTTTTTTTTTTTTTTTTAATTTGAAGTAGAGACAGTTTGTTTAAAGCAGTTTTAGTTTCACAGATGATTTACCCGCCCACCTGCCGAAGGGCGTCTTGGTGGCTTCCGGTTCTGTCAGTTGGGGACGAAGCTGCTGTGGGCATCCACGGGCAGGTTCTCGGGTGGGCGTAGCTTTCAGGTCCTTTGGTAAATACCAGGGGGTGTGGGTGCTGGATCACGTGAGTCTGTTCAGTTTTGTAAGAAACCACCGAGCTGCCTTCCAAGGCGGCTGCGCCACCTGCACCCCCACCAGCGGGGACCGAGTGTTCCCCCGGCTCCCTGTCCCCCGGCACTCGGTGTCGCCCCTGCTCTGGGTTCTGACCGCCCTGATAGGGGTGTGGTGGTGTTGCGCTGTGTTTAGTTGGCACGTCCCTGATGACGTGGGAGGGTTGCGTCTTTTCGTTCACTCGTGTGCCACACCTGAGTGTCTTCTTTGATGAGGTTCTGTTAAGGTGTTTAGCCCACTCTTTACCTGGTCATTTGTTTTATTAACAGTTTTAAGAATTCTTTGTGTGTTTTGGAAAACCGTCCACTATCAGATGTGTCTTTTGCGATTACCTCCCCCCTGTTTCGTGTGGCTTGTCTTCTTATTCTCTGGATAGTGGCTTCCGTAGCGCAGAAGTTTCTAGTTTTAATAAGTCGAGCTCTTCAGTTCTCTCTCTCGTGGGTCGTGTCTTTGGTGTAGCATCTAGAAAGGCACCGCCAAGCCCAAGGTCCCCTAGGCTTCCTCCCGCGCTGCCTGCTGGGGGCGCTCTGGTTTGGGGTTTACGTGTAGCTCTACGATCTGTTCTGGGTTAATTCTGCGAGGAACGTGGGCCCGTGTGTAGGTTCGTTGTGTCTCACGGGGACGTCCAGCAGCCCCGGCACCAGTTAGCGCAGAGACAGTCCTTCCGCCGTGGAGTGACCTTTGCTCCTTCGTCAGAGGTCTGCTGACCCTGTTCGCAGGGGTCTGTTTCTGGGCTCTCTGCCTGTCCCGTTGGTCTGTGTGTCTGTCCCTTCACCGGGGACCACGCCGTCTTGACCACTGCGGGTTCACCGCCGGTCCGGCAGTGGGGCCTCCACCCTCCGCCCCTGCTCTCCTCCCCCGGTCCAGCTGGCCCTCCTGGGTCTGGTGCCTCTGCGTGAACTTCAGAGTCGGTTTGTCCACATCCACAGAACAACATGCTGGGGGCCTGGTGGGGACGGTGTCGAGTCTACAGGTTGCACCGGGAAGAACGGGCTTCTTGGCAGTGCCGGCCCATGCCATCCGGGCGCGGGGAGTACTCCCCGTTTATTCGCTTTTCCTGTGGCTCCCGGTGTTTTGTAGCTGGCTTCGTGCAGACCTTGTGCGTGTTTTGTTAGGTTTGTACTGAAGTACAACGGTTTGGGGTGCTATGAGAACGGCGCTATGCTTCTGATTTCAGACTCGCCTTGTTCCGTGCCAGCGTACAGGAAAGTGCGTGAGTCCTGCCTGTTCAGCCTGTGCCCTGCAGCCTTGCCGCAAGGCTTCCTAGCCCCAGGCCTCTGCTGGGGCGGGAGAGGGGCTACTCTGCGGGGTGGGGCGGAGAGGGGAAAAGTCCAGTCCCGCCCCGCAGGTGGTTCTACCTGCCCTGCCTTCTGGGGCCCGGATCGAGAGGGGTGCTTGTGGGAGCCAGGTGCCACTGCCCCATCCTTGGAGTCTCGGCCGTCCCAGCCCTATCTGGGCAGTAGCAGCACCCTGGCTTTGGTGTGGGGGGCGGGCATGGAGGTGTGCCCGAGGCTCCGTGGGGTGAGTAGCCAGAGCCCCGCAGCCCCCAAGGCCTCCCCCTGCCCTGGGCTGCAGCTGCACAGGCCGGCCCAGTGCCCGGGGGCTGGCCCAGCCCAGGCCTGAGGCAGTAGGGGGCCGCCCTGGGTGGTTTCAGGACTTGTGATAGAAAAAGACCATCTGCGAAGACTGAGGGGGCCTCCTGGTGGTGGGAAAGAGTGGGTGTGGTGGCAGAGAGTGTTGGTGGCCCTGCCCGTCTGGGTGGCCATGGGCGTGGAGCAAGCCCTGGCAGAAGGTGGAGGTGGGAGGAGGAGGGTCAGCAGCATGGGTTTGAGTGTCCTGGTGGGGGGTTCACGGGGCTGGCCGTGAGGGCACAGTGCTGGCTCCCTTGACTGTGTCACTGTCCACGACCGAAAATGTGGTGTGTGCGTTCGTGGTCCCCAGCGCTCTTGCCCAGGACGCCGGGCTCTGTCTGTGGCCCAGCCTGACTTGTCCCAGAGCAGGAGGGCTGCCCTCAGGGCGGAGGGGCGGGGGGCTAAGTGCCAAGTGTCTAGGGCGGGCATCCCTTTTGTAAGGTGCCTCCCCCCGCCCCCCCTAGCTCCCCGTGGGTTGTGTTCACATGGGGACCTGTGCCACTCTGGTTAGGTCTCCACTGGACGGCCCGCGGGCCTCACTCCCTCTCCGACACGGGGTCTCCCTTTCAGGGGCAGGAGCGTGAGGCAGCACCCTGTCCCTGCGTCGCCTCAGAGACCTGCCCCTGCGATGGACTGTCAGCCCAGGAAACGCCTCGGGGGGCAGGCCTGCTCGCTGAGTGAGGCGGCTTCTCCAGGGAGCTCAGACGGTTCTGGAAGGCAGGCACCCATCCGTCCGGGATTGCGGAGTCCCCGGACGCCGAAACGCATCCCACACGCAGAGGCACTGAAGTCCCTCTTTAAAAAAGAGTGACGGTAGAAAAGTGGTGGCGGCCTTTATGCTGCCGGTCGGACCGCCAGGTGCAGGCAGCGCGAGCTGGGAGGAGACGGGGGAGGCTGGACTTGGGAACTGACGGGGAAACTTGCGCTAGTTGACAGACATTGTTAAGAAAATGAAGGGGGCGGTGCAGTGAGGGTGCAACTGGCAGAGAACTGGTGTCCAGGGGACGGAAAGGAGGGACCACCCCTAACTCCAGGCGAGAAGACACAGCTGTTAAGAACAGCAGAAGCACGCACAGGCAGGAGAAGGTGTAACAGTGGTGCCAAGCATGGCAGCGATGCTCACGCCCCAAAGGGCTGCACCCATGCAAGCCTGTGGCACACCCAGCTGACTCCCCCCGACACGCTGGCCGAGGGGACCCACCGCCAGGGTGGTGGGTGTAGAGGGCACGGAGCGGCAGGACAGCTGGGCAGCGTGTCCTTGTGTGTCCAGAAGTCCCGCTCTGAGAGAGGAAGCACGTGCAGAGACACGTATTGGGAAGCTTCCGGGCTTCACTGATAACAGTGCAAACTAGAGAGAACCAGAAGGCTTGTCAGGGGGCCACCTGCGCCCTGGGGTGCACTCAGTGACGCCTGCCACAGTGGGAGGTCTGCAAGCGCCCTTGCCAAGGGCAGGAAGTCCGTGCCCTCCTGTGAGCGTGGACCCTGGGCGGGGGCGCAGCTGTGGCAGCGTGGTTGCCGTGGGACCCGCCAGGGGGCAGATTGGGAACACGTGAAGCCACCATCGTGGCAGTGGCTGTGCCTCGTGCGCGTTTGCCCGCCCTCCCCAGGTCGACGCCCGCGGTGGGTGCATCTTCTCCTCCTTGAGCTGCCCCTGAGCAGAGCTGTGGGAACGGTCACGGAGGCTCTTGTCCGCCCACCCTGGGGTCGTGCAGAGTGCGTGGGAAGAGGTGCAGTGGGCGTTGTGGCCCGTGTGGCCTTTCCTGGTGCGAATGAAGTTCAGGTTGCCGCCCCCGGCACCAGGTCAGCGGAGCGAGGCTCTGGGCGGCACACGGACCGCCCGGCTGGTCTGTGTCTGGCTGCGTAACCTCCGTCTTCTCACTTTTCAAGCGTCAGGGCAGAGAGTGGAGAGCAAGCCCTGCTCGTCTGTGGGAGGCGGGGGCTAGGGTTGTGCCTGTTGGGGAGGCTCCTGCGGCCCCGGGGCCGGAGTGGGCGTGGCGGGGCTGCAGGCAGCACCTGCCCCTCCGTCTGTCTTTCCTGTTCTCCCGAGGAGGCCGCGTGTCCGTCGGGGGCTGTGCGCTGCACCCCCAGCCCTGCCGGTGCCGGTTTCCGTGGCGGTCCCGAGAAGGAGCCGTGTATGTGGCCCGCGCTCAGGTTTTCAGAAGCTGCCTTCTTCCCAGCAACACATACTTCTCGCAGAAAACGTGACCACGCAAGAGACATGCGGGAGGGGGGTTGTGGTCAGCTGTGTTTTCACCGAGCGACCTTTCCAATTTTTTCTGACATTGTCACCTGACTTCTGCGGTCAACGTGACTTTAACGGATGTGTCGTGAGGTAGCGTGCGTGTATCCAGGGCTGCTTGGGTGCCAGCTCTGTGCGAGGCGCTGTCCTCTTGCAAGGGAGTCCATTCCACGAAGCGCAGACACAGCGAGGCAGGGTGAGGTGTGGAGTGGGGCAGGGTGTTGGTGGGGTGGGCGCGGAGGCCTCCCTGAGGACGGCGGGACCGGGGGCCCTGAGGGTTGCGGAGGGACCTTCCAGACGGCGGCTGAGCTGTGTTCTGGGAGTGGCTGGTGGGAACAGCGGTTGGAGGGACTGAGAGGTGGCAGGCCTGGCATGACCTTGGTGGGTGTGAGTGCAGTGGGAGGTGGGTGGGGACGGATGGGTGGTGGGCGTGAGTGGGAGTGGGGCCGGGGCGGGGGCTCGCACTGTGCCGCTGCCCCGCCGCCTGTGTGTGGGCTGCCCCTGCCCGAGCTAGCCTGTGTGTGCTCCTGCGTGTCCCGAGCCCTTTTCTTTTTCCCGTTAAACACCCCTGGATTAGTGTCTGCACATCGTGAGGTGGGTCGGCCGTGGAGGGCCCTGGCGGTGGCCTCCTTGGATTGCCTCCTGTGCCTGTCCCGGTCCGCAGTGAGCCTCCCTCGCTGGGGCGGGACAGCGCTCAGCCCCCGTGCTGCCCTTGCCCTCGACCTGGGCGCGGGCTTTTCCAAAGAGCTGGCAGCAGTGCTTAGAGGAGAACCGGCTCTGGAGGCACCAAGGATGGGCCGGGGTTGCCGCGAGGCGCTGCTGCTCTGGGGCTGCGGGAAGGCCCCGGGCGAGCGCAGGGCAGCCTGCCCCGCTCAGTTTCCCCCGTAGGCGCCGGGACATGGTGTTTGTCGCGCGCCTGTGGCACCGAAAATCTTGGATCCTGATACGATGAAGGGTTTATTTACCCGGCTTGTGCCACCTGGACTTAGTTCTGACTGTGAAACTTGGGGTGAGGTTTCTTTGCAGTTCTTCATGTGTTCAAACTCCATTGAAGTAATTCTTTTTGTGTGCTGCGTTACCGAGTGATATACAGTTTACTTTTGTTGTGGCTTGTTTTCAACTTTACTTTTTATTTTTTGTTTTAAAAGGTGAAGGGAATAAGCAAAGAAAAAAGCAGACAATAGCATGGTGATTCTTGGAGGGAAGGGGGTGGGAGTTGGGGGGCGGGAGGTGGGAGAGGGCAAAGGGGGGATAAATGGCGGTGGAAGGGGACCTGACTCAGGGCAGCGGCCACGCAGTGCACTGCTCAGACACTGTGCTAGAGGGCTGCACGCCCAAAACCTGTGTAATTGTATTAACCAATGTCACCCCAATAAATTCAATAAAAAACAAAACGAATAATTTGGTGTTTTGAATCTGCAGAAACATTTCCATGGTACAAAAGGAGTTCTCTAGATGCGCTTCATCTCTGTCCCCATCCTGTAGAGTTACCTTCTCAGTTTTTACTTCACGGGTTTCTGGGCTGTCCTTGCCATATTTTTTGTGTAAGAAGCGGCACAGACACGTGCTCCTCCCACCGGCGGAGGCAGCCACCCCGCGCCTCAGACGTGTCCTTCGCACCAGCCACAGAGCGTCCTCTGGCGGCATTTTAATGGAGAAAGTTAAACTTTCCTGTCTGCGCCCACAGAGGAGATGTCACTGTGCACAGTGATGCTGTCCTACGAGGCCCCCGCACGGGGACTCGGGAAGTTCCGATGGGACCGGACTAGAGACGCCAGACTCCGCATGATGATGGCCATGCTGAGCACTGTGCCGGGGTGCGGTGGTCCCCCTCCAGTCACGACCCCCCAGTGATGTGGAGCGGGGACCGTGGGGCCTGCGTGTCGGGGACTCGCCTGTGCCTGTAGTTCAGCACATGTGCACCTCTTTGGGGGGCATAATCCTCGCACAGTGGTGCGGACCCACCGCGAGCACCTGGTTGAGTGTTGAGAAGCATGTGCGCCCGTTTTCCCCCACCCCATCACTGTCAGACGTGGGTGCCCCTCGCTCGGGCTGCCCACCTGCCTCTGGGGCCAGGGTTCCTGGCTGGGTGGGCCTGTTAGTCTCTGCCTGGTAGGTGGGCTTGGTCCTTCTAGAACCTCGTGTAAATGGCTCGTGTGCTGTGGTTGTGTCCGTCTTTATCCGTGGGCTGCGTGTGGCAGTGATATGTTAATGCTGGCAGTGTCCTATGTTTGGACATACCATTCACTTGCGGTGGGCACAAGCCCCTGTGTGGATGGATGGTGCTCCCTCGCCTCCCTCGGACACACGTTAGGAGCTATGCTGAGTCACGTGGCCAGTGTGTGATCAGCCTCGTCAGGAACCGCCAGCTCTTCTAGGTGGCGTGGCGGTGCCCAAGGGCCCTGCTGCCCCTGTCTCCCGGCATGTCTGTGTCACTCGCTGTCGCCGGGCCCGGTGTGCACCCAGCGGCGCTCGTTTTCAGTGTGTAGTTCTGCGAGGTGGAGCTGAGACGCAGCAGTGGCCACATCCCCACAGCGCGCTGCCGAAACTCCCCCCGGGTGGCTAGTCCGTCCCCACCCTTGCCTGCCGGCCTGCCGTCTGCCATGAGGACGCTTTTGCCCTTTGTAGGGCATTCTCTCTACTGAGCGATCCGACAGTAGTCCTCCCTGTCCGGTTTCGTGCACGGAGCAGTGTGAGCCTTCCCCGGTTGCTTCGGGTGTCAGGAGGCCCTACCCTCTCTCCGTGCAGAGCCCCGGGCCGGGTGGACTGATGGCCTGGAAGCCACCTGGCACCAGCTCTGGGCTGCTCGCAGCCCCGGCTGTTAGGAAGGGCACTGCTTGGAAACAGGCCTACGAGTCTCGGGGGGCCCGAGGGTCCGTTTCTCTCTGGCAGATGCCCGGAGTGGGCTGGGGGCCCGGGAAGTGACTGCTATCTCATTGTGTGGACAGACTGTCCGGAGCGGCAGTGCTCCTCCCGCCAGTGGCGTGACTACTTTTTCCGCTCCCGGCTCAGCGTTGCTATGGTCAGGTGCCTTAATTTTAGCCATTTTGTGGGTGTGGCTAGCCCATTGAGGTTTTAATTTGCTTTTCCCCAATGACTAATGACGAGTGTCTTTTCACGGGCTCATTTGTCATTTGCTTGTCTTGTGTGAAGTGTCTGTTCAGGTCCCCTGCCTCTGTTTTTAAATGGGCTGTTTGTTTTATTATTACTGATTTGATAAGAATTTTAAAAATACAGTCTCATACAAGCCCTTTATGAGACTGAGTTGCGTTATAAATATTTTCTCTTAGTCCGCTGCCTTTTCCTGTACTTCGCATTGTGTGTCCGAGAGCAGCCTTTCGTCCCCAGGAGGCCTGGTGCTCCCTTTTATTCCCTTGAGAGCTGGCGGGTCATCGAAGACATTTTTGCCTAACCCCAGGCACAAGGATTTTTCCCCCATGTTCTAGAACTTTTTATGGTTTTAGCTCTCACTTGGTCCAATTTGAGGTAATTTTCAGATAGTCGTAAAGGAGGGACTGAGATTTATTTTTCTACGGGACACCCAGTTATTCCCGGCCTGTTCGTTGTGAAGATCGTCCTGCCTCTGTTGGCTTCTTCAGCCACTTCTGTTGGAAACCCGTGGCCCCCGTGTGTGTGGGCTGCTCCCGGGCTGCGTCATGTCCCGTCATTGACACGTCTGTCCCAGGCAGCAGAAACTGGACCAGTGTAGCTCGTTGGAGGAGGGCCAGCCTGAGACTGAACCTCCTCCCTGCGCTTCCTTTTCAGGAATGTGTGGGGATGTATTTCCACGCGGGTTGTAGGACCGGCTTGTCTGTTTCCACAGGAAGTCTCCCAATGTCCTGCCCAGGGCTGTGTTGGGTCTGGACACCAGGGTGGCGATGTCGGCACCTTTGCAGTTTCCTGACCCATGAATGTGGTCGGCGTCTCCGTGTGTGTAGGGTTTTCAGAGTTTCTTGCAGAACTGTTTCACCGTTTTCAGCTCTCGCCCTCAACGTGTGCTGTGAAACAGATCTGTAAATAGTCATATTTTTGTTACATAAATGGTATTTTTAAAGTTTACGATTTCCAGTTATGTGTTGCTAACATTTAGAAATATAATCATTTTTCAAGTATTGACCTTAAACCCTGTGACCTTCCTTAATTCACATCCTAGTTCCTATAGCAGTCCTGTATATTTCGTAGGATTCTCTATAAAGATAGGGACAGGCTTAGTGTCCGCAATACTTTGTCCTTTCTGGTCGGCGTGCTCTCCGTCTCATTCCTGCCGCGCGTGAAGCAGAGGCACTGAGTGGGGATGTGGGTGCCGCGCTTCCCATCGGGGGGAGGCCCCACCTTTCTTCGTTCCTGTTGCCTGTGAGCTCTGGGTGTTCTGAGATGCCCGTGCTTGGGCTGAGAAGTTCCCTGCTTCCTAGTGGGCGAGAACTTTAGCGCTGAATGACATCTGATCTTGCCTAGTGCTGATTTCCTTGTACTGACGCTCGGGTGGCCTCCCTTTGGGCCTTGCCTGGTGAGTGCTCAGGGGCTGTGCTTTGGCCCTGGTCACAGGCCGTGTTGGCCTGTGCAGAAGTGTGTGACATCAGCCAGGACCCTCCTTCTGTCTCCTTGTTCTCCTCCCGCGTGTGCGCGTCTGCACCTGTCTGGGCCTCCTGGGCATGCCACTGTGTCTGGCAGTCCCTAGGGGGCATGCTGCTGTGGCTCTAAGTTTTCACCAAGATTGGGTGTTGTCTGTGCAGGGAGGAGGTGGGGAGGGAAGGCGTCGGGTCCTGACTGCTTCTCAGGCTGGCCTGCTCGGCGGCCCTCGCCCTGGGGTGTGCGCGGGTGGCTGGCAGGCGTGGGCTGGAAACCCCACCTGAACCCTAGAGGGGCCGGGTGGCAGCTGCCTGTGGGGGCTTTCGTTTGCTTGTTTGTGTGGATCAGCGGTGGCAGACGTGCTCCCTGATCCTCAGCGTGGAAGCATCGAGAGCCCAGAGGAGGTGGGCACTGGCCTCTTCATTTTTCTTGGCCACCTGCCTCGACCAGGTGGGTCGCGCGTGTGGCTGGCCTAACAGGCGCGCTTCGAGATGATCTCCTCTCTGAACATCAGGTAAAAGCCGGCGATGCCGCGCACTGAACTGGGCGCTTTCCTCTGAAGATGGACGCCCAGGCCCCCGACGGGGTGTTGTGGCCTGCACCCCCAGGCGCGGGGTTTATGACCAGTGTTCTCACACGACTGGAAAATGATTCTGACATTTGGAGCTGTTTTCAATTATGTGTCTGCTTACACTGTTAGTTAGACTTGGCGTCGAGAAGCCAGGCCATGCAGTGTGCGGTGACATGACATCTGTGGCACTGGTGCCATTCCTCGCATCTGTTCAGTGGATGCACCTCTGTCCCCTAGCTCTGGCTGGCACGGATGCACCCTGTGGCTCCTCTACCGCAGCGCTGCTCATGGTCTGTCCGGCACCTGGGTGCCCTGTCGCCACCCCCCCCCAGCGTCATCCTTTCTTGTCCTCCGCCTGGCCAGCTCCATGTACCCATGGTGCTCTGTTGTCCTGCGGGCCCAGACCTTGGCCGGCCCTGCCCCTGCAGCCCTCTGGTGGGTGTGGGTGTCCTCTCCTGCAGGCCAGGACCATGCCCAGTGCTGCATGACAGAGACGGTGTGTGTCTGTGGGGGAGGCACTGGGGCCCCGGGACAGCAGGGGCCCCGCCGCTAGGGCCTCATCACCGAGGCCCCAGGTTAGGTGAGGGTACTGGGACTGTGCCCATTTGCCTTGCTCGTGCTTCCCATCCCTTCCCCCGACTGAGCTCCTGCTGCCTGAGTTTGCGTCTCTGGTGACCAAAGCATGTCCTGGCTCCAGATTTCGTTAGGACAGATACCAGTCGTGGAGGGAAGACGTCCTGTGCTCCGCCCTCCCCCAGACTCACCTGTCCTGACTGGCTCGTCAAAGCACTGTGACCCGTAGCTGACACGGGGTTGGTGTTTGCGGGTACCAGCCTGTGTCTTCATGCGTTGTTGGGGTCATCAGGCAAAAAAATTGGTGGCTTCACCAATTGGTGGTGTGTTAAATGCTCAGCGCGCCATGGGAAGGGTGTCTGATGGATGCGAGGAGCTTTAGGTGAGAGTTCATAGCAGCTCCACTTCCAGCTCGGACGGGCTCACACCCCCCACACTCACACACCCACACTCTCATACACACGCATTCTCACCCACCCACTCACACTCTTGCACTCTCACACTCTCCCGTGCTCAGGAACACGCTTGCCGTAAATTGCACATTACATGTAAGCACACTCGTACATTAATAACTTTGTCATCTTACCGAAGTGTTGGTCATTTAAAGTTGAACTTACAGAGGACGTAAGGCACTAGCGTGTGGGGGTGCATGGGGGGCGCAAAGCAACCCTGGAGCGACCAGCCCGTACGCCGACAGTGGAAGCCCCCTGGCCGTCCGCCCACCTCCCTGTCCCGCATCTGCAGGAGCGACAGCACTGAGCTGTGCGCTTGGGGAGGGGCCTGCACCGACGTCATTAAGGCAGTGATCACATGGAGGGCCCAGTCACCAGTGGCCCGACTTGCGAGTAGGAGAAACTGCGGTTTCTGCCTGAGCAGACAAGTCACAGACTCTGACACGGCCATTGAGAAGGAGGGCGAGGGGCCCTGCGGCCACTGTGTGGGGTGCGGGTGGAGGGCTGGGGCTCTTCTGGTCGAGTGCGCCTCCCTTCTGAGTCAGTAGGTGACGTGTGCCCGCGTGTGATGAGCTGCCGTGAGTCCACGACTTAGAGGTTCATGAAGAGGGAGCTGGTGAGTGTGTAGTGAACCGACGCAGAAATGTGTTCGCCAAGGACACGCTCTTGCTCTGCAGACACAGGGCTGGAAGGGCTACGTGGCCTGGGGTGGCCGTCCTCCTGGACTCCAGGCGCCGTCCGGGCTCCTCCTCCTCCCATCCCTCCATGGACCCTGCGTGGGGCCTCGGAGTGGGTCCTCCGCCCTGTCTCAGGCAGGGCCCCATGTGTCTCTGCCCTGCTCCCTTCTCTGGGTCTCGAGGGCCAGCCTTAGGGGTCGGGGCAGCTCCCATCCCCACGGTTCATGGTGCAGGTTTTGCCTGCTGTCCCTCAGCTTCGCAGACTCTCTGCCGTCCGCCGGTCACAGCACTAGGGACCCTTGCCGGGTGGAAGGTGAGCGCAGGGGTCTGGTCCCCGTTCCTACCATTGCGGCCTGGTCTGTGTTCCCGGGTGAGGTGCCCTCCCAGGGCTGCGCGTGAGAACAGCATGTGTGAGGGGCCATGGCAGGTGTGCTTGTGCTGAAGCGTGTTCCCGGCAGGGATTCTTCCCTGGGGAGCTCCCCAGGTGAGTCCGAAAATGCCCGGTTCCTGTGTTGCACGGCCTGGGCTGACCTACATTTTCCTTCCGGATACAGTAAAAATGTTGGTATGAGAGGCATCGGAAAAACTGTGCCGGGTGGGAAGGAACACTTGACCTCCCCTTGAACTCCCGTGCGTCAGGGAGGGGAGGGCTCATTCAGCCCTTCATACCTGGTGGCCGTGCCTGGGCAGAGATGGGGGACGTGGTCTCCTAGGTGACCTCGGGCTGCCCACGCCACTTACCACCCAGGTGGGGCGCCCTGGCCCCCAAGTGTGTGGCTCCTAGGGCCCCATGGAAGCGGTGAGCGTGCGAGGCCTCTGTGGTGCTGGCGGGGGGCTCTGTGCCGTGCGGCATGGCCTTGAAACCTGAGCTCCCCTGATGACGAAACACAGAAACTAACCTGAGTTTCCACTGATAAGGGAATTACAAACACGCTCTGGATGAAGTACCGCGTAGCCACTGAAAACTGTGTTCTTGAAGAATGTTGAGTGACGGGATGTTCTCGTGCTGTGCGGAGCGGAAAGGGGAGAGTACAGAGCCGGGCGTCCGCGGGAGGACCGCGGCTGTCTTCGCGGCTCCCCGGGCGCGCGAGCGCTCGCTGTGCACGTGCGGGCGCGGCTGCGAGGGAAGCCCTGTGGAGCCCCAGTGAGCAGAGCACAGGGCGGGGGGTGTTGGGGGGGCTTTGGGAGGGTCCTTCCTTGTGCGGCTCCTTGTTCCTCCGGTTTCCTGTCACAAGCAAAACAAGAACCTGGGCCGCCTCTGCTTTGACTGGTGCGTCGTGATGACCCCTGTGCTGACTGGCTGGCCCTGGTGTCCTATGGCCCGAGTGTGAGGTGACCGGGCGCGGGGGGGCGGTGGTGGTGGCCCGGAGGTGGTGGGTGTGATCAGGAGGCAGAGCCCCACGCCAGAGCTCCGGCCATCAAACGCTGCCCACCCGCTTGCCCCCGCCAGCTGCCTTTGGGAGTTGGCCTGTTGGCCACACTGGCGGGAGGTGAATCTGAAAGGTGTTTTGAAATGGACAGTGTGTGTGCAGCTCCCCCTTCCCCGATGTAAGGGTTGGGGGAGTGTGCCCATGGGACGCAGCCCTCCTGGGGTCCCGTTGGTACAAAGTGCCAGAGGGCTTGTGGGGCATGGGAAGGCACTGTGGGTGCCGGCTGCTGCTTCGGGGCGCCCTGGGAGAAGCACTCCCGCACTCCCCGCCAGCCTCAGTGGCCGGTGGCCTTCTGTCAGGTGGGCCCCTCCCCGATGGGGTCGGGATGGTGGGCGTCCCCAGCCGGGGTCCAGCCTGTGAGCTGAGGCTGCGACTTCTTCAGGGGCTTCACCTGAAGTTCTTTCGTTACATTTTGAGGCAAAGTTGTGCCTCTTTGCCTTTGTGTAGATCCTGGGCAGCTGTGTGTCTGAAATGAGGGGCTATGAGCAGAGCTGACAAGACCCGGAGCTGCCGTAATGTCATTGAAACAGGGCGTTGGTGCAGCTGTCGGTGTTCCGATGCTTGTGGGGCCATTGCAGGGCCACTGAGTGTCTGACTCTTGGTCTGTGACTGTGATACATTGTAACGGGGGCAGCCAGAGGGGAGCACCCTTCAAGCACCGGGCCCGCGTGCCCGCCGTGGGCAGACACACACGTCCCTTGTGCCTGGGGAGCCGTGTGCTCAGCCAGGGCCGCTCACACCCCGCGGCGCCCGCGCCTTTACTCCGGTCACATGTGACCCACACTGCGGTTCCAGGAGGATCTGTTACTTAAGTGTTCATTTAACTTTCCGTAGATGTCACTCTTTAGTCGACGAAGCATCGGGTAGTTAAAGTCAATACGCCGACCGCTGTAGTAACAAGTGCAATGCTGAGGGTTAGGCCGTAGGCACTGCTGAGCCCCCTGTGGTCCTGGCTCTGTTAGTGGGGCTCTTGGTGCGCCGAGTCCTTCAGAGGACGCAGCGGGGGGCCCACGTGGGTGCGTGAGCGTGACGACTGGTGGGTCTGAGGGGTGGCATCGGGCTGTTAACCAGGTTTTCTCTTTTGTGGTCTTCACCCCAAGCGTGGACCTGGCGGTGGCTGGGCAGGCCCCCGCTGCCCACGGCCCGCGGTTTGGAGGAGTTTAGCGCCTGCTTTTTGGTTTGGTTTTGCTTTCGTGATTTTAGGTGGCTTATTTTAAAAGGGGTGTCAGTGGGCAGAAAGGTGGTGCCCTTGGGCCAGGAATCGTAGGCGTGTGCCCAGGGAGGGGCTTGTCGTTTCTTGATGTTGTGTGATGGGTGCTGCGGGAGCCATGACCCCTCAGCGCCAGAGGCCCTGCTCAGACTCCTGCCCGGGCCCAGCTCCTCTCTCTGGCTCAGGAGGGCGTGACACCGACAGGAGGCCCTTGACCGGCGTTCCTTCCGAGAGCACCACTTCCAGCCCTGCCTCGGGGAGGACAGGGCTCGGCTGGTGTGGCAGTGTGACAGCCCCACCCGGCTGGGTGCTGGGCTGGGGGCTGGGGCCCCACCTGAGGGGGAGTGTGGGTCCCTTGTCGCAGCCCTGTCGCTGCCCCGTGGAAACTAAACGTGCAGGTAGACGCTGGTGTCGCTGTTGCCGGCGGTTTCCAGGCTATACTTGCTTGCTGGTTTTTGAAGCTAAAAATTGGTGCGAAACCCGCGTGAGTGGGTTTGCTTCGCAGCCATGCGGCCCCAGCACGGGCAGCGTGAGTGGCTCCCCCAGTCTGTCTGTGTGGGGGGCCCCTCCCCGGCTGGCCGTGGACACCCACACCCAGAGGGCGAGGTGCCTGGGCGCCCTGGGGTCCAGTTGCTGGAAGGAAGGGTGGTTTGGGCTTTCTGCGACAGCTGGCTGGGAAGCCCCGGGGTGTGGCCGCGTCTTTCAGGTCCCAGCTGCCCCTGGTCCCAGGAGGAGTGGGGGCAGGGCTGGAGGGACCTGCCCCAGGCAGCGTGGGGTCTGAGGCTGCAGCCAGAAGCGCTCAGCAGCCTGTGGGGGAGAGTGCGCCCGTGGGGCGCTGCCAGGCCCTCAGCGCCCTGCGCCCGGCTTCCTCCTGGGAGGGCGGGCCTGCCCTGAGGCCAGCGTGGGGACGGCCACGGGATGACAGTGTGGACGGCAGAAGCCACCTCACTGAGGGGAAGGCGCGACTGCTCCTTGAGTTCCTTGAGTTCTGTGAGACAGGCCCTGTCTTCCCATCTTGCATGCCGTCTTTGGCAGGTGCGTCCTAGTCCAGCAAGTCTGCCTCACCACGGCCCCTCTCTCTTCGGTGCCCCCAGGCCTCCCTGCAGGGCCGCTGCTTCCTGGGCGCTGACGCCGGGTGTCCTTTGTCCCTAGGTATGGTCCTCGTGCGCAGCGAGAACGGGCAGCTGTTAATGATCCCCCAGCAGGCCTTGGCCCAGATGCAGGCGCAGGCGCACGCCCAGGCCCAGCCTCAGACCGCCATGGCGCCCCGCCCTGCCACCCCCACAAGTGCCCCGCCTGTCCAGATCTCCACCGTGCAGGTGAGTGTGCGTGCGCCCTGCGCCGGCCTGGGGCCGTCTGACAGGCATCCTGCGCCCACTCTGAGTGGCTGTCGCTGGTTCGGGATGGCCCTGCCCGGAGGGGTCGGCTCTGAGTCCCCATGGTGACACTCGCCCTGGCCCTGACCTTCTCTCCGTGACTCCACCTTCCGTGCCTCAGTGTCCTCTCTGCGGCGTGGACAGTGTAGCGGTGCTGATGGCACGGGGCTGGTCCAAGGACTGAGCTGAGGCTCGGAGCACTAGGCCTAGTGGACAGAGTGGACCCTGGGAGAGCATCGGCTCTTCTCGTCAGCGGGGTGCACACGGGCTCGACCAGGCTAGGGGAATGAGCCCCCTGCCCGCATGCAGGCGTGGGGCTGTGTTGGGAGGACAGGCGCGGAGGTGGAAGAGCGAGACGGGCTGGCCCCGTGTCCGGGTCCTTTCTGTGGCGTGATTTCCCCGTGGGCATGGCCGGCACAGTCCCGTCCCTGCTGTCTGCAGTGCTGTCTCCTGCTAGGGGGCTGGTTGGGGGCTGGTTGGTGGAGACTGGAAGGCTTTAGAAGACCCCTTTCTCTGTGACCGCAGCCTTGTTGCCTCTGGGCGGGTGCCCCTGTGCTGGGTGGCGTCCCGTGCTCTGGGAGGCTCAGAAGGTGCCCCTGGGTGGAGGGTCTGTGGCAGCTCAGACCATCCCCGGACCTGTTCTGGCAGGCGTGAGGTGGCTGTCAGGGAGCCATGGTATCCCTTTGGCTCTGGTCGTGTGTGTCAGCGTCCGACAGTTAGCTTCGTGGTCGCTTTGCTCAGGACCCGAGCTGTCGTCCTGTTGCGGCTCGGGTGTGACCGGCCTGTAGACCCAGGGGCCACGTGCTGCTTATGACCTTCGTCACTCCTTTCAGTGCTTGGGCTCGAGGTCACGGGAAGTCCACTCGGGGACGATTTCCAGATGCGCGCGTCCTATAAGGACCGCGTGTGTCGACAGCTGTGATAAGGAGGCCTGAGGCGTTCTCGTTACAGTTCGCGAAGACCGCAAGCCTGCGCTTCGCCTTTGGTAGCAAACGTTTAGAATTTGGGTGTCTCTGTTGAAAGTTGCGAATAAACTGTAGGCGCACATGAGGCTCCGGTTCTGTGTTTAGGGTTGATTTGGGGAGCACTGGGTGGTGGGGAGTCACTCACAGTTGCTCCTTTTAGATGAGCCTTGCTTGTTTTCCAGGCACCTGGGACTCCGATCATTGCCCGGCAGGTGACCCCAACGACTATAATTAAGCAGGTGTCTCAGGCCCAGACGACGGTACAGCCCGCTGCCGCGCTGCAGCGCTCGCCCGGAGTGCAGGTGAGGTGCAGCGTCCTGGCTGCGGGTGTGCGGGGGGAGGCAGGGCTCCGGGAGGAGGGCCCTCCTGCGGAACGCGGCTTCCCTCTGATGACCAGCGCAGGCCGGGTCAGGGCCCCCTCCTTAAAGCTGCACGAAGCCGGCCATCAGGGCGCGTTTGGGAGCTCCCCTCTATGCCAGAGCTGCATCGTGTCTCCTTGCTCATGTGCTGTTGTGAGGCGTCTCCGAAGCCGGGACAACCTCGCGTGGGGAGCTTGTGTGTGTCCCTGTGCCCGTGAACACACTGCTGGTGGCGGTGCTGTCGCGGACCTTGTCCACGGGTTCTCACCATGTGGACCGTGCTCACAGTGGCGGGTTGCGACGCGCCCGGCAGCTCGGCCCCTGGTCCCGGAGAGGGGCTGTCCTGCCCCAGCGGAGGGGGCCTGGCGGGGCAGCTAGGTCAGAGCAGCCAGAAGCGAGCGGCTGGAGCAGAGGACGGCGCCGCTTGGGAGTGTGCGTCCCGAGTGCAGGGCTCGCAGCGCCCGCTGGGAGTCGCCAGGCGTCTGCGCGGGCCAGGGCTGCGCTTTGACGTGTTGCTGGCCCGTGTGCGGTTTTCACGGCAGCGCGGGCTGCCGGCTCTGTCCCCTCTTCTGGATGAGGGAACCACGGCCCAGAGGTGCTGGGGGCCGGGGGTGGGTAGAGGCTCTGGAGCAGCCCCGCGCCGGGCTCTTCTCCCCTGGGTCGTGCCCTTCTACCTCCAGCGCCCGCAGCGGGTGCCAGTGTCGTTTAAAACGGGAAGGCGCGCCCAGGCGTTGGGAACTTTCCGGGACGCAGGCTTTAGTTTCGAGTTTGGCATGACTTGGCACATCCGAACTCCAGCTGTAGTGAGAGGCACCTCTAGGAGGCAGTGAAGCTTTGCATCTGCTTCTGTGCAGAGCCTCTCAGTGTCGAGTGCGGAGACAGGCTCGGTGTGAAGGAAACCCCCAGGGTGAGGGGCACCCCACCTGCCCTCCACTTCCCCCGCTGCCTGGTGGTGGCGGCGCGGCCTGCTCCTCGTGTCCTCCCTGAGCTAGGGTCTGATGTTTGCTGGTGACGGGAGTGATGATTCAGGCTTCATGTTACAAGGGAAAGAAGACAGGTTGTGAAGAAAACCCGTCACCACGTGCAGCCCCCAGGCTCCCGAAGCCGATGTACGCAGCCTGGGGCCCCCGGGGTGCCCGGGCATGTTGGTTCAGGGAGGGCTGTGTCAGTGCCCTTATTGGGATGCTGGAAGCCCCACCAAGGCCCATGCAAGGGTCACACTGTCCCTGCTTTCAGAAGTTGTGAGAAAGGAACATTTGAAAAATTGGAGAGGAAACGTAGGGAACCAGTAAACCTTCGTGTCACAACCCGCTGCCGAGCCAGCGCCAGGAGCCCGACCTCACGGGCTGAGGCGCCTCAGGTGGTGCGTCTGGCGTCTGTCCGTTCAGCAAGCGGCCCTCTTCTCCAACCCCAACCCACCTCTTCCAGACCTCTTTCGTTCTGCTTCCTGACGAGACTGGCTCTCGCAGACCAGGGGCCTAGGACCCCAGCCCCTCCCGCCCTGGAGCCACGCCGCTGGAGGGCTGATTCCTCAGCAGGCTTTGTGCAGACCAGACGGTGGCGTTCCCGGTTGTAGTTTCCATTTGGCGTCGGTACTTTCTGAGGATGAGGTCCGGTTTGCCTATTAAAAGAGAATTTGTACTGGTCACCATGGGACTTTCAGGGTCGACTTCTGAGAACAAGGTTCTTCCCAGCGATTGGCTTTGTTTCTTTGTTTTTGCTGTAAGTGTGGGCTCCCGCTTCTCAGGCACTGAGGACGGCAGCGCTGGGCGCGGCCTGGGGACATGTCCGCGGTCCCCAGGGTTCATGTTAACCCCCGGCACACATAGCCAGTAGGGCCCCACCGCTGCAGGGAGCTTTCGCAGGCGCGAGGCTGCCACCTGCAGCCCGTTTACCTTGTGTTTTGGATTCTCGTAGCCTCAGCTTGTGCTGGGTGGCGCCGCCCAGACCGCTTCACTCGGGACGGCGACAGCTGTTCAGACGGGGACACCTCAGCGGACCGTCCCGGGGGCCACCACCACCTCCACAGCTGCCACGGTGAGTGCCGCCTCTCGCGCCCCTCAGGCCGGACGGCGTGTGCGGAGGTCACCCTGCGGCGACAGAGGCCCAGACAGTGGCACTGAGGAAGTCACATGTGGACTGTGTGAAGCGGCGGCCCGCAGAGCGGCGTGCTGCCTGTCTGTTCACACCTCCCCGGCTGCCCCGCATGCGCACACGTGCCGCCTGTGGCTGTTCCTCCTGTGTTGTCGAGCCTTTCCTGTCAGCTCCGGTGGCTGTGGCGTCCCTTACTTCCTCCTCTCGTGTGTTTGGGTGGACGTGGCTTTTCTTCCTGGTAAACAATGCCATGCCGCCCATCTTGGGGTTTCGCCTTTGTACGTCATGGCTTTGACTCAGTCACAGTCCTGGCAGGGACAGTCCCGCGGCCGGGTCTGCGGGCGCGCGTGTCTGCGGGCGCGCGTCGGGCTCACGCCCCCGGCAGCAGGCCGGGAGAGTCCTCTTGACGGAGTTGAGAGAAGGGACACACTTCCCGTGCGCGTGTCGTAATTAAAACCAGAGCGATGATGAAAACTTGCTTCTGTGATTTTCTCACTGGTATCTTTTTAACTTGAATTCAGGAAACGATGGAAAACGTGAAGAAATGTAAGAACTTTCTGTCTACGTTAATAAAGCTGGCCTCGTCCGGGAAGCAGTCCACAGAGACAGCGGCGAACGTGAAGGAACTGGTGCAGCACCTGCTGGTGAGAGCTTTTTGGCCGGTCCTGTCTTTCGTGTGACACAGTGGCCTGTGCCGGGCTCCGGCAGGAAGGCCAGGATGCCTGGGTGGGGCGCTCCACCAGAGCCCTGCCAGGGCTTCTTCCCAGAGGCGGGGGGCCCGAGCGGGGGCGTCGTCTCCGAGGAAAGGTGTCCCTGACACCCTACAGCTGCGTGGCAGCTCTGTGACAGGGAGGTCCCTTCAGGCCGGCCTGGCTCCTGGCAGCATGTGGGGTGACAGCTGGGTGAGGGAGACCGGCAGTGGTCCAGTCAGCCTCCGGCCAGCCCCGCCAGTGCGCACTCAGCGGGGAGACCCTTGTCGGCCACGGCCCGCCTCACGCCGACATTCCTGTCGCCTCCGTGTGGCCCAGGACTGACCGAGAGAGCGGGGACCTAGACCGGGAGGGCGGAGCCACCCTGGGCCTGGAACTGGGGGCATGAGCTCCTGTTCCCACAGGGGCTTCATATCCGTTTCATTTTTCATTTTTCAGGATGGAAAAATCGAAGCTGAAGATTTCACCAGTCGGCTATACCGAGAACTTAATTCTTCACCTCAACCTTACCTTGTGCCTTTCCTGAAGGTAGCGGTGAAGCCCGTGGCCCGTCACAGTGCCTGTCCTGAGGGGCGGGGCCCACGCAGTCGGCCGCTGTGTGTTGAAAGTGTAACATTCAGCCCCTTTGGCTGAGTGGCCGTTGTCCGTTGGAAGCGCTTCGGGGAGTTGGAGACCTCAGCGCCGTGGGCCTGCGGCGGCATCGCGGGCTAAGCGCAGGGCTGGTGCGCCGGGTGGCCTGTGAGGGCGGACGGGGCCCCGCCCCCGCGGGGATCCAGGGCTTAGCAGCACCGGTCGCCCCGAGGTGGTCTCTGCCGTAATGGTCTCACGAGCAACTCAGAAGCGCCACGCTGTCTCCCTGAGAGCAGTCCCACTTGGTGTCACTGGGTCAGGGGCTGCTGCGTCCGACACTGGGCTTCAGAGGTGCCTCCCTCGGGCTCTGGCACCAGTGCCCTGTAGCGCGGGGCTTCTTGAGTTTGGGAGAGGGGACCCGATGCTGTGCCGCCCACCGACCCCGTGTCTGTTTCCGCCCAGAGGAGCTTGCCTGCCTTGAGACAGCTGACCCCGGACTCCGCGGCCTTCATCCAGCAGAGCCAGCAGCAGCCGCCGCCCGCCCCGCAGGCCACCACCGCGCTCACGGCCGTGGTGCTCAGCAGCTCCGTCCAGCGCACGGCCGGGAAGACGGCAGCCACCGTGACCAGCGCCCTCCAGCCCCCTGTCATCAGCCTCACGCAGCCCACACAGGTTGGCGTTGGCAAGCAGGGGCAGCCCACGCCGCTGGTATGCAGGCGACAGCCCCTCACCACGCCCGTTGCCCGCCTCGGCTCAGGGAAGCCTGTGGGACGGCCCTGGGCGTCAGGCTCGGTTAGCTCAGCGGCCAGGTGTAGGCATTCATTTCTCAGTGACGTGAAGTAAGCAGGTGGCCTGTCCACCATCTGTGTTGTTCCTGGTGTAAAGGGACATGGCGTGTTTGTAGCGACTCTTGCCTGGGTGTGCCTTTGATTAGGAGCAACAGCTCAACTACGAGAAACAGTGCGTCTTAGCCCTGGATGTGCAGGTGGCCATATGAGCCTTTGTGTCGTAGTGTAGGCTGGCGCTCTCTGAGCCTGGCCGTGGTGGTTCGCGGCGGTGGGAGCGGCAGGCTGCTGTCGTGCGTTTATGGACGGTTTGAGTCCGGCCTCTGAGGTGTGCAGCCAGAGAAAGGCTGTCTTTGCTCCCATAGGCAGATTGGGGGCCTTAAAAAAAAACAAAAAACGAACTCAAAGAGATTTCGTTCCTCTAAAGCCACAGAAAAACGTAATGCAGGCTTCCTGGCACTTAATAGTAGGTTTGTAGAGTGCATTTTATGGTGGCCCGACATTGTAACCCAGTGGGTGACGATCCACACGGGGCTGTCTCACCTGCTCAGGTTAAAACATGCGTGGGCTTTGCCTGGATTGGCGGTGAGAAAGCAGGGTGACCGGGTAGCAGGGAGGTTGTGAGCGGTCGGGGCGGAGGTGCTGACCGATCCATGTTCCTTTTCACCCTGAGGGGCGGATGGCTCTGGCCTTTGTTTCCGTGTGACGTAGCTACAGAGCCACCCTGTTCGGCGGCCATGGGGGCTGCTTTACACAAAAGCTGTGCTCTCTTGAAGAGACCTGATGGGAAGCCACTTTTTCGCGGAGGCCAGCTTTCCGTGCGCGGTGTGTGAGTGACGTCACCGGTGTTCCCTGGTTTTGGAGGCCGTGTCGAGCAGCAGGGGCCCTTCTGCGCTCCGCTCCCTGGGCTTCGCGCGGCTGCGCGGCAGAGAGTCAGTATCGGGCAGCCAGACCCGAGCCTGGCCAGTTTCCTGCTCTCCCTGAAGCTTGTGGAGACGGGAGAGTCAGAAGCCGCTCCCTGAGCGTGTGGCTGAATCTGCCCTGAAGCGTCTGAGGCCTTGTCTGGGCTCACCCTGCACGGTGCAAATTTTCACAGGTTTTGCTGCAAAAATAGTTTTTTTCTTTTTTCTTTTTTTTAAGAGAGGGGACGGGCGGGAGAAAGAGAAACATTGATGTGAGAGAGAAGCATCGATTGGTTGCCTTTCAAAAGTGCCCCGACTGGGGACTGAACCCACGACCCAGGCACGTGCCCCGACCGGGAATTTGGACCGGCCATGCTTCGGTTTTTCAGGATGATGCCCAACCCACTGAGTCACACCAGCTGGGGCTGCAGATCAAATAGTTTGATCCCAGGTCACTGCCCCATCCCCTCGGTGTGTGCCCCACAACACACCCACCAGGTTATCTTTGTAAACTCCAGAAGCCGGATTCTGAACCTCCTAGTCCAGAGGCGTGGGGCGGGGCTGCGTGGACCATAGCCGTGCGCTGTTTGAAGGGGCCCTTTTGTCTCTGGGCCTTGTCCCGCCAGGATTTGGAGTGCCACCGTGCAGGGGGCCTGTCTTGGCTGCATGTGGAGAAGGCAGGC
>PVJD01007668.1:0-81299 GCA_004026545.1 Mormoops blainvillei | reverse complement strand
CCTTTTGTTTCTGATTTTTTTTATTTGGGTCCTCTCTCTTCTTTTCTTGATGAATCTGGTTAAAGGCTTGTCGATTTTGTTTATGTTTTCAAAGAACCAGCTCCTGGATGTATTGATCCTTTGAATTGTTCTTTTCATCCCTTTATCATTTAATTCTGCCCCAATCTTGATTATTTCCTTCCTTCTACTCACTTTGGGCTTTGTTTGTTGTCCAGCTTTTTAAAAGTGATACAATATAAGAGATTTGCAGTATAAATAGATGCTTAAAATTTAAAAAATTAAATAATAGTGAGGTCTAATTTGTACTCTTCCAAAGTCCTCTTTCAGGGTCTTAACCTTTGGAGGGCTTTCTGAGAATCTGTGGAAAACTATGGTCTACATCTCTAGAAATATTAGAGATAAATAACACATATACTTTTGCATATACTTTCAAGTACCCGTCCTCTTAATGTCCTCTTGTGGATTCTCAGGGCAGAGGTAGATCCCAATCAAGAACTCCCGCAGTAAAATGACTAGATATCCTTGTCTCAATAGGATTGGGACCATTTTTGAAAATCTCTACCAGGTGAAAATGTGTCTTGGGTAATGCCTTTGGTAGGGCATGTTGAGCATTGCTTCCTACCGTGGTTCAGGTATGAGATATAGATAACGTTCTGTAAATTACCTGTGATACTTGGAGAAATAGTAATTCACAAAATTTTCCCTAATCCACAATCTGCACTTTGAAGCTCCAGCTCAGATCTTCTTCCTGTGGCATAGGAGATACCTTCAGGCTGGTGTGCCCCAAGTTCATTTGTTTTGTTTTAACAGTGAAGAAGTGCATGTTTGGGATTAGGGGGCGGGGTACAAAATCTCCCCGGGGAGACGATTCTCAGCGTTCTTTCACCACACTGCAGTGACGGGGCCCGGTGAGAAGGTGGTGGTGTAGCGGACAGCGTCCTGAACAAGTGGAGTGCTGTGGTGGAGAGGACCCTGAGTTAGTGTTAAAAGACCCTAGGTCAAGTCCTGGTGGCTTAGCTTACCTTGGGTAAGTCATTTAATATTCCTGAGGTTTATTTTCTCTTTTGGTAAACTAGAGATAGTAATACCTCTTATATCCTTTTACAGATGATTGTGAGAACCAGTGAAAATAATCAATGTCATTTTTAAAAACACGTAAACCTAGTGAATTTAAAGAGAAAGGGACACTTAGCATAATAGCTATGATAGAACCTTCATTTATTTATCATACATTTATTCATTAGTAAATACCAATAATCTAACTTGCACAGGGCATCATCTTTATCTTCCCTGTTTTTCTGGTTGGAGATATAGCTCTTCTGTCTCTCAAGTATCTTTTAGAATCTCTTCATCTTGTGCAGAAAAGAGAGAATAAAAGGAAGTTTAGTGTTACAGAATGAGGAAGTTAAATGATTTGCATAATACTTAAGTAGGAAAAGTCAGTATAATTGAGTAGTGTCTATTAGCTCTTACAATGATAGTCAAAGGAAGCAGGATGCTTTTAAGCTTTTCTGAAAACTGTGAGATCTCATCCTGCCCCACATCCTGTCCTGGGGATGACCTAGTTATGCAGAAATGATACCAGCTGCCATTTTCTGAGCGCTTTCCTGGCTTTACATATGCCTTATCTCATTTAATCGTCACTTGCCTAAGGTCAGTTGGCTCCCAGAGCTGAAATTTCAGCCCTGTCCTTTCCTGCACAGTACATGCCCATAGCTGCCCAGAAGCAGGAAAGTGAGGCTGAATTATCGGGAGCTGAACTGCCATTTGCCTTTTCTCAGGTTCACAGGGACCAGTGTTAATTTACATTTTTTAACCTTGAAAGCTCAGAATAACCTTTGAGCTTGCTTTTCCAGACTTAGAGCTAGTGGTAACTGCCATCTGAAAGCAGGGTCGGGACTCAGATGGAATCAAAGTTTTAGCTTTAAGAAGTAAGGTTCCCTAAGTGCCACTTTAAAAAAAAAAATTTGATTGCTTTTAGAGAGTGAGAGGAAGGGGGAGGGAGAAAAACACAGAGAGAGAGAGACAGAGAGAGAGATTTGTTGTTGCAGTCATCCATGCGTTCGTTGTTGACTCCTGTATGTGCCCCGACAAGTGAACCGGCCAGGACCCCCCAGCGCCACTTTTTAATTTTTGAATCTTTAAAGAAGTTATTTTCCATATATAACCTATTTTCTGAGAGTTCCTTTTTCAAGCATATTAGAATTTACATTTCTGAGTTATTAGAAAATATAAAGCAATGTGATTATTATAACATGTAAGTGCAGTGCATTTTTCTTCATTATTATTAGAAAGAAAAATGTTCCAGTGTTTTCCACAGGTGCAGAGCGTGTGTCAGGCTGAATTGCCTCGTGGTCTGCTGTCTTTGCCTAAATTGCAGTCTGCTGGTTACATTACCTGCCGATGTGGCAGAATGGAAGAAACCAAAGGCTGCGTGTTAAACAATATTCCTAGTTGTTTACTCTCTTGAAATATTTAGAATACCTCGTTCTATGTCTGAATAGTATGCTGTACTGGGTGGGAGGTAAAAATGGGAAATTTTGGCTGGCTACTGCTATATACAATTTCTCTAGAAACCTCAAGAAAATAATGGACTCAAGCATGCCTTGAGCTGTTCTCTGAGAAACTATGGCAACAGCCTTTTAATTAAAACTGAAGTAGTGTATGTAGCTTAGAAAAACAGAGAGATACTGCCAACTGATAAGGAGAGGGTATGGGAATAATTTAGAAAACTGAGAAAAAAAGATGTTTCGTATATATTTGGTAACTTTGTTATCTATATTGTTCAAAGAAACAGGAAGCATTTTTAAACTGAATTTATTGGAGTGACATTGGTAATAAAATTATACAGGCTGCAGGTGCACAATTCTACAACACATCAGGTGTACATTGTATTGTGTGTTCACCATCCCAAGTCAAGTCTCATGGCATGACCATTTATCCCCCCAATACCCTTTTCTTCCTCCCCCTGAGGAAACTCTTTTACTGGATATCGGTATTTGGCTTTGGAATGTGTTCTAACATTTTTAAAGAAAATACAGTTTTTAAATTATGTTCTTAAAGATTATATTCAAATTATTGTTTCCCGAGTACCCGTTAACCGGTAGCTGGAAGGGCCAGCTGGAGGCGCACTCCGTTGCAGAGGGCAACCAGCTGGGGGAGTTACCAAATGGGTGGTCGCTCCGTTTTGATAATGGAGACCATGTGTATGCCCCAGTAAAATGCACTGGTGGGCTGACGATCAGCAACTTAGTAAACCCACCCCCCCTTGAGCTGAAACATTTACTGCCAGCATGCTAGAATTTATAAACTCAGAGCATGCAAAAAATTACCTTAAAAAAACAAAAACTAAATGGAACAGCCAGAGTTGCCATTTTTCTTGGACCAGAATATATGTTAAAACTAACAGCCCCAATGATGGAAAGGCTTTGTCACCCACTTTGCCAGGGAGAGTTTGAGTTTATGCCTACTATTTTCGCATGCTGTCGGGTCAGTGCCTCCATTCACTGCTAAGAATGCACCTGTTTGAGTGATAAGTGGTAGGGGCAACAGCTGGAAAGACGCAATACGTAGTTACAGATATAAAGCTCGTAAGCCAGAGACTGTGCAGGGACTGACTCTTGCAATAGTTTGTTATCCTGCCTCCTTGGCGCTGGCTTCCAGTTCACCTTTATTATACTGTTGGCAGAGTTAGCTGTCTATAATCGGATCTGATCTTCTGCTCCTTTTGCTTAATAGCTTCTTACTGCTTCCAGGGTATCCATACCTTTTCTCAGTCTCAGCTTCAACCTACCTCTAATGCATATAGTACTCCAACAAGGCCTAGCTTCTCCATGCTCACATTCCCCTTCTGTGTTTTCATGCTGTCGCCAGTGCTGGAATTCCTCTGCCCTGTGTGTGTGTGTGTGTGTGTGTGTGTGTGTGTGTATGTGTGAAATGCCTACTTTTTCTTCAAAATGAGGATTAAACATCACCTCTTTTACCCCTTTATCTCACAATCCTTCCTAATGCCTCCCAAGCATTCTCCCCTCTGGGACTGGATGAGGGCACCAGAGGTGAGAATGTACACATCTGTCTTCTGAAGGAGGAAGGGTTCTATGTAGTTCATATCTCCATAGCCTTGTGTGGTACCTTGTATGGAAAGCGTACTTACTCACTATTCCTTGAATATTTGATGTTTGGTAAATATTTGATGAATGGATGAATGGGATTAAGTGGGTAAAATAATTGGAGTCACTAGGGCATAGATGAGAAAGCACAAAGTAGTTGAAACTCGGTCCTACTGTTTGCCATCCTCCCCCTTTCTCACTCTTTTGCTCCTCGAGGTACCCTGTTGTTTCACTTCCCAGAACCTCTTCTTCAGGGGCTTGCCTAGGCTGGCCCGACCCCTAAGTCCCCCTCAGCTTCTAAAATACCCTTTGCCTTTCTTCTCCAAACCTGGACCCTCAACTCCAATCAGAATGCTATTTCCACACTGAAGCATGCAGCTAGATATAATTAGAGGATAATCACTTCAGCCTAATTCATTTCCGATTATAAAAGACACACAGGGAGGCAGCTGGAAGTGTCTGAAATTTGAATTCCACAATATAAGGGGGTGCTTGCCTGTTCAGATTTCTGAGTGTGTATGCAACCTTCCCTTTCAGTAGTACAATATATTAATGCCGTCTCTAAAAAGGTTTTCATGCCAGGCTTTTGGATTATGTCATTCTATCAGGACAAAGGAATATTTTGGGAGCGGCCTGCCTGAGAACAGTTTCAGCAACATTGCTGTCTTCGTTCAGCAGCTTTTGTGCAATTATTTGAATATTTTATTGCTTTTTTGGTATCTCTTTGAATATAAATGAATGAACATAAGGAAATTAGATCTTGTACGGCTAATGCACTATAAACAAAGGTAAAGAAAAAAATCACCAGGTAAGGCAAAAGAGCCAGTTCTTAGCCTGAAATGGATGCTTCCTGAATTTAAGCCAATTTATAGCCTTTTATTACATAGGAAAACAAGCAAAAGCAAGGAACATGTATAGAACTCTGGAACTCTGTCCCGGAAGATTGTATACAAAAGAGGGAGGTATAACTCGGGGTTTTCTTATATTTTAGTTTCTGGAACTGAAACCTAAGTCTCCCATGCGACTCTTGCACATGTCATTTCTTTTGTGCTTTCACAAAAAAACATTTTATGGGGCGGGGCCGCAGGAAAAGGTAAGGAACCTATGCCTGGGTTTTCCTTCAAGCTGCCTCTTCCATATTACTAACTCTTGCATTAAATCCTCTAGCAGCTAGAATCTAGCTAATACCTTTGTTGCAACTAATGTTAGTAGATCCTAAGTTTAGAGCCCTGTAAAACAGGGGTATGGAGCAGGCCCTTGGGCTGTGTACTGAGACCTACAAGTGGAGACCCGGGGCCCTGAAAACCATTTCCACTTTCGTTACGGTTTTCCTTACTCATCCAGGAACCACCAAGGCTATGAGTCCAAAGGGCCGGGTCTCGCCAGAAGAGTGAACCCACTCTATTGAGCTCTATTGGTCAGAAGTTTAAGCAGAATGAAATCAGGTTGAATAAGACCTGCCCTAACCCTTGAAGAACTCTCTTTTTCTTCTATTTCACAGTGATGTGTGATCCTATGAGAAATTTGTCATTCATTGAAGTTAGGGCGGATGCTCCCTTTTTCTTTTCTTTGGTTATGCCTGCCTTTTTTTCCTGAGAGATTCTGTGTCTTGTGTAGAGAATCAAAGGATAAGTCGAGTTGTTATTATTTGTTTGTTTTTTTCTGGTGCTATACCTAAGATTTTAGTAAGAGAATTGGGAGAGTAGAGAAAGTTAACAGGAACAACTTTTTGAGTGTTGCTATCTCTGTGCTGTAGGGGGTTAATGATTTAGTTTGGCAGCATTTGCTTTTCCAGGATTGCTTATTTATTTTAATTTTACTTTAATTTTTGCATAGGTAAAACATCCCCATGATTAAAAATTAAAACATGAAATATATCAGTGAGAATGCTTTATCCCATATTTAAGGAAATCTCTTAGATAACTTTTGTTCTCACTTCCTTGGGAATCTTTTCATTGTTTATTTTTCTATAAACAAGGAAATAAAAATATTTTATTTTTCTCTTTTTTATGTGGATAGTAACATACTGAAAACTGTTTTACTTCTTATTCTATTCACTTAGTGTTTCTTGGAGAGCTTTCTGAAGAGAGTGCTCTACTTTTTATAGCTATGTAGTATTCCATTGGATGAATCAATATAATTGCATTAACCATCCCCCTATTAATGACATGTGGTAATTTTTAATCTTTTATTATTATAAATGATGCTTATATGTAAAACCTTAGTCATTTCACATTTGCTCAGATGTTATCTTTAGGATGATCTCCTGGAAGAAGTATGGTGTCAAAGTTTATATATTTCAGTTTTGTTAAGTATTATAAAATGGTGCTCCGTAACGGTCTGTTTTAATCATTGAGGCTTTATAATATGTTGTGGTTTTCTGTTATTGAGATACCACCAGGGCTGGTCCAAACCAAGCTGTGCAGTAGATGATGTGTCCCTTGTGCCTTTTTAAACCCATAATTATTCTACTTATGTCTCAGAGTAATTCTTCCTTTTACTTGTTCCTCTTTTCCATTCTATTTTGAAGCTAATCCCTTCTGAGGTTTCCTACTACTTACTAACTGATACAACTTTTGAGATATGATCCCAAATAGAACTATTTGCATTTTATTGGTGGAATTATGTATATGGTCATGACAGAATCTTGGGTCCTGGTGATTTATGTTCTGCATCTCCTTTGCCTTTTTCGAGAACACTCACGTTTGAGGTGAAGCAAAAGGGTGCCAGGCGGAGGAGAGTGTCCTCCCTTTGACTCAGTGAAACCGGTTTAATAAGCTTCCCACTCAGGAATGTTAGGGGGTCTCCAGCCTTCTTAAAAAACAAAACAAGACATCAGTCACCACCTAACTACCTTGGAGAGAGTAAAGGAAAAGATGAAATAATACCTCGTTCAAGTTTCTGATCTCATCTCTAGTCCCCTAGCTCATCGTTTATTTTCAGTGCCTTTATGCACCCTCTTCGCTTTAGCTAGCAGGCCTTGCCTTGCCCTTGACTCTGTTGAATCTTCACTTGCTTTTGAAGTTGTGGCCCTGGTTTCTGTCACACGGTGGCACCCCTCCTCACCTGCCCCCTTGAACCGACCACCTCCTCAATTGCCCCGTAATGTCTCCTGAGCATACTTTTTCGTATTGCCTTCATTGCATTACTTGATTTTTGGTCTGCAATCCCCAATGGACCAGCTGCTCCTAAGGGTGTCTTCTGTGTGTATTCATTTTTGTTTCCCATGCTTAGTACAGTGCTGCACACATAGGAGGTCTCAAAAAATATTTGGTGAATTATTGAATAAATGAAACCCAAGTAAAAGTGCAGAGAAGGAAAGATGAACAGCAAATGAATAAATGGGCTCTGAAGGGACTTCGGTGCCATGTGCCCAACGCTAAAGGGTGGGTTTTAATAATCCAATTGCACTGTATGAAAGTAAACAGTGTTTTCATTCAGAGTGAATTTGATTTATATTTGATTTATGTTTACATTGCCTAGGCTTTTCTGGCAACACGCTTTCTAAACCTGCTTACTCAGAAGATATGTATCAGAACAAGTCAGAAAGGCAGCTTTCAAGGCTGTGCAGGTCTAAAATCCTCTGGTAGTTTTATTATAATTCACCTTTTGTATCAGGAAATTTGTGGTTATCCTTCCCATGTCAGGAAATTTTGTCCTGATTCAGGAAATGGTGACAGCAGAGAGAGGGATTCAAAGGGAGTAATAAGGGATGCTAAAAATAGATCTGTTGGGAGATGAGATGACCTGAAAGCAGAGGATTAAACTGAGGGGTTTGAGGGAAATAAAAGCTCTTTCCATGATGCCTCCATCTGGAAAGTATACATATAAATGGAGCATGGGATTATGTTTAGCTTGAATTTTTTCCCATCTTGAGCTGCTGGAAAAATTTTAATTGGCAATCTGTGTTTGAATAATAAAGGGAGGATTTAGAATTCTTTGGGCCCACTTTAGCCATCAGAATTATTCAGGAATGTAGAAACATTGTTATCCTTATTGATGTTATCTGCCCCAAATACATCTTTATATATTCTTTATTCTGTACTGTCTAGGTAGATATTTTATGTTCTATTTTCTTATTAATATATCAAACTATTTTTAGTCATGCTAAATTGTGTAGGGACAGTTTGGAGAAGATTTACATGCATATCTATACTTATTATCAAATTGCATCAGTCGTTAAAATTAGTCTTTTTAAAGAGTTTAGCATTACCTCCAAAGGAGGAAAAATTGTTTGATGGTGACAATATAAATTTGCTGATTTTATTACCTTACTTCAGAAGTGTCATTCCTTTTGTTAAGACAATTTGGTTTTATCAACTGTGATATAAGAAGGCTAAACCTTACCTGTAAATCAATGAGTGCTTTCATTTCTATTCCCACAGAGCTTGTTTCTGTCTTCTTTGAGGAGTGGGGAATGTGGGTGCACGAATGAAACCAAGGGGGATAGATCTTACGGTTTTACCAGTGCGCCGTCCTTCCCCGGGGGATGCTCCTCCTATCCAAAGGGTCCACAGTGTGGAGACCCCCTGCTGCCTCTTTCCCTTGAAATATATGCACATTGGACCCCAGTAAGAGTTCTAGTAGTATGGGGTTTGACTGAATGCTCCAAAACTCTGAGGGTGATGAGGGAGGAGGGTCAAGGCTCTGTGAAGAGCTGGGTCACAGCCCATGCCTCTAGGTCTTTTATTCTTTAACTCTTCTGTTTTTTCTTGGTAGCTACATCTAAGCAGAGGAGTTTTGTGTTCTTGTTTCCCTATTCTAGGCTTTGCAACCTCCTCTGTCCCCATCCCCCATCATCAGGCATCCTGTGAGGGGTAGTGCCTTTCTCCTTTTCTCATCTGCTATTATCCCTGAGACGGGTAGGGTGAACTTTGACTCGTGACTACCGGCTCTGCCCACCTCTGCAGGATTTAATGAGAAAGTAACACTCTCCTTATTTAATGCTTGCCTATATATTTTTGTGACCTGCCAGTCCAATAGCACTATGCTAAGAAAGCTTTCAAAATTAGCAAACCATTAAGATGCTGAAATCAGTTATCCTTAATCTCCATGAAAAAAGGCAGATACGATTATAATGTAAACCAATTCAAAGTTTGGCAGGAAATGGAACGTCATGGCCCCTCTTCTTCTATCTCAGAACCTTAGTTTTTATTTATTTATTATTTTTTAAAAGAAAACATTTGTAATTTAGATTTTCCTTTAAATGCAAACAGCCAAGTGGAAGTGATGTATGCATGTTCTAGGTCAAGTCCTTAAAAGAGAGCTGCTTGTCTCTCATAGTCCCTTTCCTTCTTCCGTGCCGGGAAGGGAGTCGTGGTGGCAGCGAACTGGGTTCAGCTATCTGCACAGGGGATTCCTGAGGGGAGGGCAGAGCAGTGATGGAGTAGGATCCTGGGTGCCTGGGTGACTTCACTGATCAGAGCCACCTATCAACCAGGAAGTGGCCACAAGAAAAATGAATTTCTATCTTTTCTAATAACTGTATTTTTGGGTTTATTTGTTATAGTAGTTGGCCTGTATTTTACTATGCTTTTCATCTCATTACAATGCAGTGCAAAGAGTATATTTCTGTTGCATTTTATAAAAATATTTATTTGTTTATAGATCATTAAATAACCACATTAATTAAAGTAGAACAGAACAGAACACACTGTTCAGATACATAGCCAAGCATGTATAGAAGTTTACTAAATAGTATAAATGGTATTTTAAATCATAGAAATGAGTCGATAGCTATTGAAGCTGGGTAATGAATACTTAGAGTTCTTTATACTCTTACCTTTTTTATATTTTGAAATTTTCTATAATAAAAAACAAACATAAAAAGTGAATATACTTTTTGGAGAAAGAATAGATAATTCAGTGGATGATGTTACTCATTTGGGAGAAAGGAGTGTATACCTCACACTATAGTCAAAAATTAATTTCAGGTTCTCCCTTTCCAATCTGCCATCTGTAGTAGAATCACCACCACGATTTTCATGAAAACCCTTATGGAGAAGACCACCATTCTCGAGGTCGAGCCCTCGGATACAATAGAAAATGTAAAACCAAGGTCCAAGATAAGGAAGGAATTCCTCCTGATCAGCAAAGACTGATCTTTGCTGGCAAGCAACTGGAAGATGGACATACTTTGTCTGACTACAACATTCAAAAGGAGTCCCCTCTTCATCTTGTGTTGAGACTTCATGGTGGTGCTAAGAAAAGGAAGAAGTCTTACACCACAACCAAGAAAAATAAGCACAAAAGAAAGGTTAAGCCGGCTGTTCTGAAATACTACAAAGTGGATGAGAATGGCAAAGTCAGTCGCCTTTGTCGGAGTGCCCTTTAGATGAATGTGGTGCTGGGGCTTGTATGTCCTGCCACCTTGACAGATATTATTGTGGCAAATGTTGTCTGACCTATTGCTTCCACAAACCAGAAGACAAGCAACTGTATATGGGCTAATAAAAGACATGAACTAACAAAATTATTAATTTCAGATGGATTAAAAATATGCATGTAATTAATTCCTGATGGATGATAAATGTACATTTAAAGGACTTAAGGAATAGAAGATATAATAGAACATTTTATATTCTTGCAGTTGGGAGAAACTTTCTAGGAAACAAAATTAGAAGTCATAAAGGAAAAGATTGGCAGTTTTGAATAAAAGAATTATAAACTTCTGTACAACTAGATTGAGACAGGTTGCAACTTAGGCAAAAATACTTGCTGCATATGTAGCATATAATTGTTTTCATATTCCACAAGGAAGCTTCCATAAAACCAACATGGCAAATGCATATAACTTGTAGGAAAATGAGCAAAAGATATGAACAGACAATTCAAAGGAAATAGAAAAAATGGCTTATAAAAATATTTCTAAACTTACTAAATAAAAAATTCAAATTAAGACTGGTTTTTTGCCCATCTGACTAGCAACAAGAAGAAAAAATAGATACTATCCCTTGTTGGTGGGGATAGGATTAAACGGGCACTTGCTCCCTTTTTTTTTTTTTGGTATATTTTAGTGATTATGCTATTACAGTTGTCCCATTTTTTTCTCCCCTTTATCCCCTCCACCCTGCACCCCATCCCATCATCCCCACACCTCTTAGTTCATGTCTATGGGTTGTACATATCAGTTCTTTAGCTTTTCAATTTCCTATACTATTCTTAGCTTCCCCTTGTCTATTTTTTTTGTTTGCTTTGGGTTTTGTTGGTTAACTTTTTCCCCGCCACCACTTTCCCCAGCCCCACCCTCAATCCTTCCCCCATTTGGCTTTGTCGGTGGGAATGCAGACTGGTGCAGCCACTGTGGAAAACTGTTTGGAGTTTCCTCAAAAAACTAAAAATGGAACTACCTTTTGACCCAGCAATTCCACTGCTGGGATTATACCCTAAGAATCCTGAAACACCAATTCAAAAGAACCTATGCACCCCAATGTTCATAGCAGCACAATCTACAATAGCCAAGAATTGGAAGTAACTTAAGTACCCAACAGTAAATGAGTGGATCAAAACACTATGGTACATTTACACAATGGAATACTATGCAGCAGAAAGAAAGAGCGAGCTACTACCCTTCGAGACAGCATGGATGGAACTAGAGAGCATTATGCTAAGTGCAATAAGCCAGGTGGTGAAAGACAAATACATGTGATCTCACCTATTAGTGGAACCTAACCAACAAAACAAACAAGGAAGCAAAATATAACCAGCAACATTGAAATAAAAAACAAGCCGACAGTAACCAGAGGGGAGGGGGGTAGAAGATGACAGGGGAAAGGGAGGGGAAGAGTCATCAAGGAACGTGCATAAATGGGCACTTTCATAGTGCTAGAAAAGTAACTTGCTTCAACATTTATAAAGATAAATTTGGTGGTAGTTTTACAGTGTGATTTTTCTATCTCTTGGCAATTTCTTTTCTAAGTAAGGATTAGCAAATATATATATACATCTTATTTATCGAACTGTTCATGATAGGAAAAATGGAGACATCCCAAATTTTAATCAGTAGGGAAACAGTTAACTAAAGTATGGCACAACCATATAGCGGATAATTTCAATTGTTAAAAGGAATGCACAGCCGAAATGCTGTTTATGTTATTGTTAAAGAGCGAAATGTAAAACAGTATGTGTAGCAAGATCCCATTTTTGTCTGTAAATATCTGTATAAGCATAGGGAAAAAATCAGAACAACATTTACTGACTTCACAGTATTGCTCCGGAGGGATGTTTTTGGAGGTATCAAACAGGGACATTAACTTATTTATGCAGTTTTAAAAGAGTGAGCGTGGTATATTCCTTTTGGTGGGTTTGAGTTTCTAATATGTTCTTTTCTGCAATTTTTAGACAAAGAGAACTTAAAAAAAAAAGAAAAGAAAAACCAAGACATATTGAGAATCTACTTTGTGCCATATATAATTAGGAACAACGAAGGATTCCAAGGAAAAAGAAGCATATCTCAGCCCTCATATCCACAAATAAATTTTAGATAAGCCAAACTGTGATCAATGCTGTGAAAAAGCCGCATTGACATAAACACCACTTAAATTAACCTACTGGAAAAAGTCAACAGGATCATATGATCTAGGTTAAAAAGTTCATAGCTCTTGCCCAAATAACTGCAAAAGAAGGTAACAAAATCTTTCAAGCTTTTAACTACTACTCAATAACATTAGCTTAGGAAAAAGAGTGAGGGCAAGGTGACTTCTAGTGCAAAGTTTTAACTGATATCCAACGGATACATCAAAGGGCAGAAATGCACGATAAAGATGTCAAAATGGACCACTGGCACATACGTCACACGAACCTCTAATTTACTCTTTGTTTGGACCCCGGTCCCATTAACTCTATCTGCTCCTTTTTCCCTGTTTCTTTACTTTAGTATAAACAATCAGAAGATTGTAGGTCATGAAAACATTTTTTTCCCTTCTTGCTGATAAGTGCGTCTTCAGAGTAAGCAGATTTTGAGAGGGAATGTGCTGCCAGAAAAGCATTTAAGACTTGAACACAGACCAAATACACATTCAATTAGTCTCTGCAGGGGCAAAGTTTCAGCTTCCAGACTGTGGGCACGAATGGCCTGTCCTTCCCATTCTCTGTGTCCTCAGTAGGGGCTGTCGACGTTTCAGAGACATTTGTGATCAGAGCAGTTTGTGCTGGAAGCCTCTGTCCACTGTGTTTTTAGGCTTGCTTCACAGGCATTGTGCCTGGGGCTTGATGGTGAGCTTGGCAAGCGTTCATCCTTCGACTCCTGGCCTGGGGGCTCAGTAAATGACTGCCTCACTTCCCTGTTTTTGTACTGTTGCTCACCTTTGGGACTTGAAATCCCATGCAGAACTCCAGCCCCAAAGCCCGAATGGCTTTTGTTCGCTTTATATATTGGCAGGGGTGATGGTCAAAATAGTAGAAAGTGGGCACTGACCCATCAGAACAGATGCCACGTGAAGAACATTTTCGTTGCTAGATCCTGGAGGAGGTGTGAAAGTAGGGGGGGAGACGAGCAACAGGGAGGACACCTAGGGGCTTGGGGACCTCTGCCACTTATGGCTGCCTAGGTCCTGCCTGAACTAATCATCTGGTGCCCTAATGTTCCTGCCTGCCCGGCTGTAAGGATTTGATGCTTGGAGCCCCTGAGGGCTTTGCTGACTCATTGGCTCTTGCCTGGACTTACTCACTCACGACCCTTAGCAACCCCTAGCTGCTGTTTGCTCCCATTACCAGTCTGCCACGCGGATGAGTGAGGCTCCATCTGCCTTGTGGCTGAGTCGGCCTGAGTCATGAGGGTTTGACTCAGTTTAGGAATTTCTCATAGAAATAGTATCTTGCTGAGATTAAGTCAGCCCTGAAGACTAGGTTATTACTTGAGATTAATTAGCTTATTGGGATTCTATTGATATAGCTGTATGGTAAGGTAAGTTTAACCACCCGTTCTTTCTTTGTGTACTGTGATAGCAGGTCAGTTTACATATGCATTTGTCTTTATTTTGACCTCCTGGTCTTAGTTCATTGTCCTTTCCCATGTCTTGAGTTGTTTCAGATGCATTATCTGATAAATTGGCCTCTTAAAGACTCTGATTTTATAATAGGTATTAAAAGGTACTTAAGGATGACCGTGAAAAAGACTCGGTGACCAGATGTTAGGACTTTGCTGTGACTTGTTGCAAATTAGCACAAGTTGTTTTTTCCCCATTCTTACTTTCTTCTTTTCTTTCTTTTCTATCTTTTCTTTCCCATCTTGCCCCCACCCCCACCTTTTCTCCCGCACACTCATTGGACCGCACTGTCTCACCCATCTCCCTCACCTTTCCTCCCTGTGCATTTTCTGTGGCTCTTTTGTTCTCATCCTGCCCCCAGCCCCAGTGATGCCTTCTTTCTTAAGACTAGCCTCCGTGGCCTTTGCTTGGTGTGACCATTTGCCACTTCGGAAATCGTACTGTTTGGGTGCTCTTTGGCATCTCAGTATTTGCGATTGGGGAGTGGTAACCATCCCACGAAACGGGTTTCTTTATCTTATATTTCCTAGCTTCTTATCTTGATAAGGACATTGTCTCTGACATATTTATATTTTAAACTGACTTTTTTTGTCTGTAGACATGGTCGCTAGTGATATTGTCTGTGAGTGGGTTGCTCAGAAAAGGGCTGCATGCAATTTACAGAATCATCTATAAGACCCCTCGGTCTGTAATTATAACCCAGTCTGAAGGCTGGGTTATGATTTGCTGGTTGCTCTGCTATTTATAGAGCCCGTCGCTGCGCATGCCTGTCTGTGCCCAGGGCTGGGTGCCTGGCTGCCGAGAGGGGCTGCGCTCCAGCTGCGTGAGAGCAGACGGCTGCTCCTGTTTCCCGGGCAGCCCTCCCCACTTGTCCTCCTTAGCTTTGAGGGAGCTTCAGCTTCCCTCCAGAGCTGTCTGCTCCCCAGTTCACTTCTCCAGATGGCCGCTGCATCGGTCTCCTGTTGCTCCCTCTTTTTGATGTATATACTGCCCAGTGTTTGCTGTGACTCTCATTTCTTGTCCTGATGGATTTGCTGTCTTCTAGTTACTCTTTATTGCTGATTCAGTCCTGTCATTGAATGTTAAATATGGCTTGGAGATTATTGATGGCACTTTTTAAGAAATCAGACTTCACTGTTGCAGGTCAGCTGCCCAGGGAAATAGACTTTGAGAAGATTATGTGCAGGAGATGGATTGGGGGAAGTGCCCTCAGAATAACACTTAAAAGAGAGTGAGGGATGTGGGTTTGGGCACAGGGAGAAGTTGAATCGTGATACACATGCAGCAAAGGACTCAAGCTGGTCCCGCGGAAGTTCTGGAGCTAAGAGGCTCTGAAGAGTTGCTCCTGACTGAGGCAAGCATCTCCCTCTCCCACTGACCAGCAGCGGCCCTAGGGGAGAGCGTGTGAGCCCCGGCCAGGCAGCAAGCCCTCAGGCTGGGTGTCGTTCCCACGCAGTAACTGAGCAAAAAACTAGGAGCTGCCCCCAGTCCTAGCAGCGGGGGGAAAGGAGCGCCTGCCTCGTGGAGGTGAGATTTGAGTTGTGCTCCACAGCAGCCATTAAGATGTTCAGGGTATAGCTTTGTGGATAGATTTCTATGCTACTTTTAACTTGATTTTAATACAAATGCAATGTAGGTTCCATATTCGTAGAAATCTCTCAAAAGCCAAGCATATTTATCTTCTTTTTTACGGTTCATTTTGGTACAAAACATGATGTTAATGAATTCCGTCTAAGACAGTAGAATATAGGCCTCTTTCAACAGAGTAAGCCTTGCCTTACTGGACAGCCAGTGCCTGTAAAATTCGCTGCTCTCTGTCACTCTGCTGACGGCTTTGTGTCTAAAAACCCAAGCGGGAGGCGGGAAGGGTGAAGGCGCGAATCCTGTTGTACCAAAAGCAGTAGAGTTGAACTTGTGCAAACCTTCGCTTGGCTCTGACAGTCCAAATATAAAAAAATCATCAGGGAATAGGCATAATTATTATTAGAAAAATCATGCAAGTACGTCCTTTGGTAGTAACATCGATGTGCTTGCCGAAACAGCATAGCAGATGTTGTTTAATCTGCCTGTGAAACCACAAGCAGATGGAGTAGACATGGCTGCCAGAATGAAATTAGACTGACCTTATACTTCACAGCTCAGGTTGTTGACGGAGAGTACGGATTAGGAGACCAAAACATCGAGTCAAAATTACTTCTCAATTCGTGACAGAAGCAGCATATTCAAGGCCCTGCAGGACGCGGGAGAGCAGTGGTTGGCAAAGTTTTTCTGCAAAGGGCCGTCCCGGTAGGATTTTTGATTTTGCAGGCCATGTGAGCTGTGTTGCAACTACTCAAGTCTGCTTTTGTAACAGAAATAGCCGCAGACAATATGTACATGACTGGGCATGGCTCTATTCCGTTAAAGCTTTATAGAATAGACAGTGGGTCAGCTTTGGCCTGAGGGCCGTGGTTTACTGACCCCCGAAGGAGACAGCACAGCTCAGGTTGCCTGGGTTTCAGTCCTAGGGTAAATACTAAGTCTTAGGCAACCTTCTAAGTATCTCTTTTTTTATCTGTAAAATGGACATTAAAATAGTTTTTATCTCCTAGGAATAAAGACAGATACCATATGATTTCACCTATAAGTGGAACCTAATCAGCAAAATAAACAAACAAGCAAAATATAACCAGCAACATTGAAATAAAAAACAAACTGACAGTAACCAGAGGGGAGGAGGGAGGGTGATGACAGGGGAAAGGGAGGGGAAGGGCCATCAAGGAACATGCATAAAGGACCCATGACAAAGCCAAATGGGGGAAGGATTGAGGGTGGGAGGTGGGGGCGGGTGGGGCTGTGGAAAGTGGTGGCAGGAATATGTTGACAAAAACAAACAACAAAGTGGTCAGGAGGAGGCTGGGAGGAGTGTGTGAAATTAAGAAACCAAAGAACTGGTGTGCGCAGCCCATGGACATGGACTGAGCGGTGTGGGGATGATGAAATGGGGTGCAGGGTGGAGTGGATATAGAGGGGGAAAAATGGGACAACTGTAATGGCATACTCAATAAAATATACCAAAAAAAAAAATTAGATGATGCATGCATAGTGTTTGGCCCAAAGGAAGTGCTTGATAACTACGAATTATTATTATTATTATTATTATTATTATTATTATTATTTAAACAGCTGTAAAAAGTTAGTGTTTAATATAGTTAACCAGCTGAAAAATGTCAAAAAGTATTAGATCAATGAGGCTCAAATTGTGTTCGGCTATGTAGTAAGATGATAAATGGAACTCTTCTTGCCTTAGTTTTGTCGGAGGCCCCAAGTGTTGTAGTCGATAAGGATCACATTGCCAGAGAGAAGAGCTAGACCCCTGTGGGAAACTCGCAAAGGAAGTGGTTGTAAAACTGGTTTTGCCATTAACTCTGCAGCTAGGGCCGCAGTCGCTCACTAATATCTGTGTACTTTTCTTCTGAACACATGGCCCACTTATGTTTCTTATCTTCTCTTGCAATTACGTGATGACCATGTAACTGAGTTCCAGTTAATGAAATGTAAGGAGAGGTAATATGTGCTGTTTGCAAGCCTGGCCCATTGAAACCATCCACATGATCTTGGCTCTTTTCTCATAAACTAGCGGAATGGACAGGACACTGAGGACCTCATGAGCCACAGCGGGAAGATGCTTGGTGCCCTAAATGACTGCATGGAACAGAACACTTACCCCTTGCTGATCCCTGGTGACTGTGCTGGGACAGAGATGTAAACTTTTCTCGTGTACAGATCCTGAAATTTTGTTGTTGCTTGCTACAGCAGTTAGCCTACCCTGACATTTATAGTCACCCATTACCGGTTTTAGGCTATATCAATAAAGGCTGAGGATCCAGTTATGAGAGCTCAGAGAAATGCTGTTCAGTAGGACTTTCTATGATAATGGAAATGTTTTATCTGCATCATCCACTACAATAACCACTAGTCACATGTGATGTCGAGCACTTAGACTATGGCTAGTGGGCCTGAAGAACTGAATTTTTAGTTTAATTTTAATTAATTAAAATTTAAATGCAAATAGACATATGTGGCTATTGGCTACCCTGTTGGATAGCTCAGGTTTAGAGACAGGAAAATTTCTTAGTCTCACTCCAAGTCCTCTTAAGTCTTAGTGAGAACATCTTTAAGGAAACCACCCTGGCTGGTGTAGCTCAGTGGATTGAACATTGGCCTGCAAACCAAAGGGTCACAGGTTCAATTCCCCAGTCCGGGCACATGGCTGGGTTGCGGGCCAGGTCCCCAGTGTGGGGCATGTGAGAGGCAACCGCATATTGATGTCTCTCTCCCTCTCTTTCTCCTCCCTTCCCCCCTGTCTAAAAATAATAAAATAAATATTAAAAAAAAAAAAAGGAAACCACTAGGAATGCTTGACTTGTGTCCTGAGAGTCTGTGTGCCAAGGCTGGGACCAGACCACATGTTACAATTCCAAAGGACCAGAGATGGCATCTGACTGCTGCTCTGATGGTTGAGTGAACAGAGGTGGCTGCACTGGGTTGCTGCCCCAGAATGTGTTGGGGCAAAGGAGGTGTGAGTATTTCTTAGCGATCTCTTGGGAGAAAGAACCTGAACTCACTTTAAACCCTGACCAAGAAAAAACCAGGAGGAGTGATATGACCTCATTGGAACGGCATTGTTTTGGTGACTAGAAGTGGCTGGAAAACTTTTCAGCTATCTAAGAAAAACCAAAAAAATTATAGGATCTACCCCAAATTTTATGTAGGGTTGGGAGAAAACTAATCCCTTTTTGTGGGTTTGAAGGACAGCCAGGAGAGAGAATATAGTTAGTGTTCTGAGAGTACCCTGTGATCCTTGCTTAGGTTAATCTAACAGTTATAATTAAAAAGCACTTCAAGCTCCTTAAAGGAGAAGACACTATTATCTCAAGTAGTTTCAACCTCAAAGTCTCCTTTTATTTTTTTCCCCATTCCTACCACGGAGGCCATATTTTGTGTCTTAAGCTCATTTGGGTGCAGAATCAGAGACCTCCTGTATTTTAGGGCATGTTGTAAGGGTATATGTGTAATTCAATGGACTTTAAGAAACAGTCCCATACTAGGGTCTGGCTTCACAGAGTTGAGAGTTGGTTGTAGATTTAAGGCCTTCTCACAACAGCGAAATGCCACAGGTAGGACTCAGATTTACTCCTCTAGCTGCTGCTTTTCCTTTTGCTGTCAATTGTTTTTCATTCCTTACCATGGTTTCTATACTCTGTTAGTCTCAGTCTTCATCATCTTGTTACCCCAAGTTTGGTCTGAAGACCAGTAACATAGGGATCCCCGAGGAGCTTGTTAGAAATTCAGAATCTGCATATTAATGATAATCCTAGGCCCTGTATATATCTGTATCTATATCTATCTTTATCTATCTACAGCGTGGCTTTTTTTTCAGTTTCAGCTTCCGTGCCAGTGGCGTAGGCTCTTGGTATTTCTTTATCGAACTCTCAAGGGAGAGACTCTGACCAAGTACCCACGACCTGGTGGTGTTGAAGGTGTTATTGTACAAAACACTCCCCCAGGCAGCAGGGACTGTGTGTGTGGGGGGGAAACGTACCCAAAAGGGAATGATAGACATCAGTAAGAGATTGAAAAAGATTTTTATTTATAAAACTGCATGTAAGTTGTAATTCATTTGCAATTTGAAAAAGGCATCAAGCCTCTGCCAGTCAGATTTTTGGATCGGCAGAAACTTCTAACCAGTTCGTATAATATCAGTCAGTTTAAAATAAACACAGCATTAGTAGCCTGTGAAATCTTGTCTAATATAAGTGTATGTACTTCATTGGCAGCAATAATGGTACCAGAATGTCATCGCCAGTTGGACCTTGGTTCAGCAACCTCTGTTTTTTTTTTTTCACTTCTGGCTAAAAAGAACGCAGAGCCAAGACTTAAACTCTAAGAGAAAGTTTATTTAGAAAGTCACGGAGGTAGGGAAAGTGAGCCAGATGGGCGTGGGCTCAGGAAACAAGCTACAGAGGCAAAAGAAGGGCCCTTGGAGCTTTAAGAAAGAGAAAGGTACAGGTAACATGCGGGGATGGGAGGTGGGGAGAAGAAAGGGAGGGGAAAGCTATGGGCATGCTCCTCAGAAGGAGAGCCTCACTGGCGCCCCCATCTTGAGGGTATTTATCTTGAGGCCTCAGGGGACGATCAAAATAGAATAGTCATCGGCTTTCCAGGTGTGTCCTTTCAGGATCATAGTCTCTGGGGATTGCTTGGCGCCAGGGCAGGGGGTCATTAGTCAACGCAGCTGGTCCTGAGGTCAGCCATGGTATCGCTTGTCTGGTTTTGCTGCTTTTCAGGGCCAAGAGCTGAACTCAAACTGAGGCCTTGCTGTTATGCCTACTAATGTTTAAGGGAAGAGTCTTCCAAGGGCCCTGATGGGAGTCACATGAAGCCACTCTTTTGTCCCTTGTTCCCCCCATCAGGGGGTCTATCACATGATGAGTGACATGCCCGGGGAGGAAGGGTCAGGGGAGAGTCTGAATCACATGACCAGCGATATGAAAGGTCAGGGGTCCAAACCGCATGACCAGCAGTGTGCTAGGGGAGGAAAGCTTACCCCGGGGCCGAGATCCTTGTTTCCCCGGCTTTGCCCATTGCTCGGCACCTAGGTTTTCTGCCCTGGTGACCTTCTGTACCTGGCCCATCATCCTTGCTCTGTTCTAACTGCCTACCATACTTAGGCTTTGCAAATATTCAGAATAGGAACCAGTGATCTTTACCAAAGAGTGATTAATAATTGGAAAATAAATTAATAATTAAAATAATATTTTGCTTCATTATTGTGTATGTCAGGGAATACACCCTCTCTGAAAACAGAAAGGTAGCTCTGTATACATTATATTCTTACCCAGCTGGCAGAGTGGCTTCCATGACCATTCTTTTAATGTTGGATTATTAAAACCACAAAGGACAAAGTTGCTTTAATCTTGAGGGTCCTGCTACACACAGCACAATGGAGAATAGCGTTGTTATTGTTACTGCTGTAAGCCACTTGGGGTTCTGCTACTTGCTGCCCGTAAATTACGGAGGCAGAGGTTTGGTGAAAAAGGAAAGGAGTTGTTTATTTGAAGGCTATACGAATTTGGAAGAATAATGGCTTCTGCCTCAAAGCTTATTTCCTTTAAAACACCTAAAACCATATAACCCCTCCATCCCTTGCCAGCTCAGTTCGAGTGTGCACCTGGAATCCCTCCCCTCATTTAAAATATTCTGTCCTTTCCGAAATACAGGTGATTGGTCACAGTTCGTCTCCAGGCGTCTTTTGGGGTCTGTGCCCGCTGGTCCTTCTCACGGTGTGCCGTCCCTTTCTTCTGGCTCCTGGCCTCCAGTGTAGCTTTTGTGCTCCGTCCCTGAGGTTGTTGGCTCCCCGGTGCATCCCTGCGCCTGGCCAAGTGGGGCCACTCCGCACAGTGTGCTGCCGCTGCTTTTTGTGCAGGAGGGTTGCAGGGCTTGGCTCCAGACCACCCAGTTTCCAGGGCCTACTGGACCAGGAAAGACCTTCTGCACACTTTCTGCTTTTAAAGGCTGTCCCAAAAACCCATGCACGATGGAGGCGTTCAGCTTGTCAGCCAGTTCAGGCTTATGGTCACCACCCTCGTCAACCCGCATGGCGTCGTTGTGGGGGGCATCACCATGTTCGTGGGCTTACTGCTTAGTTGCTGAGACAATGTATGCTGGCACCCTATAGCTTGTTTCCTGTTGCCAGAGCGGGTAGAAAGGCTATAACTGGATTCTAGTTGTGATTTCAATCGGCACTTCCTGACCCCTCCCCGGGATCCCTCCGGGAGCGTAGGCTCACAGGCTACTTCCAGGGTTCCCTTTCCTGCTCCCCAGCAATCTGGCCAGACCCCTCTGTTACATTATGACCAAAATCTCTCTTTAACCGCATGGTAAGGGCAGGAACTGGTATTAGAGTAAGGATTCTTATACTGTAGTTTTGGGATGGCAGCATCAGCAGTACCTGAGAACTCCTTAGAAATGCAAATTCTCAGCCCCATCTCGATTTACTCAGTTGAAGCCCCAAGGGAGGGGCCCAGCAATCTGTGTTTTCATTGGCCTTCCTGGTGGCTCTGATGCCGATAAAGCTTGAGAACTACTGATTAGAGTAGTGCACACTCCTATAGCAAATATACACTTCAGCGTATAACAAAATGGAAATATATTTGTTGTTCATTTAAAGGTACAGGTAGGTGAACAGGTCCGCAGAATGGCCTCCTCCACGCAGTTATTCAGGGACTCAGACTGATGACGGCACTGTGGCCTTTAATATGTGACTTTCAAGGTTTCTCTCAAAGTCATTGTAGCCAGAAGAGAGGAGCATGAAGAAGTGGCTGTGGAAAGTGTTTATGGGTTAGGTGCACAAATGGCATCCTTATTTATGCCCACGCTCCATTGGCTAGAACTCAGTCACATGGCCCTGCAAGGGAGGCTGGGAAATGTAGTTGAGCTTGTGCCCAAGAAAAAGAGGCAAGTATGGATTTTAATGAGCAGCTAGCAATCTCTTGTCATAACTTCTTTATGGAAACTTTTGAGATTTTCTGTATTGTGGACCTGTTTTATGCCATAAGCCCTTTTTGACAGTTTGGTAAAACTCATGGACTCATTCTCAGAATGTTTTAAAGTGTGTAAAACAATAGCTCAGGTAGCGCAGTTGTTTGCAGCATCCTGTGATATACAAAGGTTGTGGGTTCGATTCTCAGTCAGGGCACATACAAGAATCAACCAATGAACGCACAAATGGGTGGAATAACAAGGCGATATTTCTTTGTCCCTTCCTCTCTCTCTCTAAAATCAGTAACTTAAAAAAATGAGTTCTTAAAAATAAAATAAAATGTATAAAGTAGTAAAATTACAAAGGAAGCCAATTATGTTGAAATATAATTATGAATTATTAAAGACATTTTTGACAGAGCAATATATGTACTTCTTTATTAATGTATTAAATAACAAGATCTAGTGGCAGATATACTAACTACGTATTGTGATTTCAAAGTAACACTGAGTATAAATGATATTTCAAAATATCTGCAGCCACTGTAATTTAGTATTTAAATATTTGCGATTTCTTTTGGTGGCAAAAATCATAGGTACTGTGAGTAATACCAAGTTCATGGCCTACATTCATAATTGAGTAATAATGCTAAATTAGTGGGTTAGTGAAAATAAGGACATAATTTTTCCCCATTCAAGTTCATTGACTTCACTCAAAAGGTGCCGATAAAATGCAGTAACCTAAAAAAATGGCAGAAGTCCACTACCGAGAGACTTCCAAGTGTCTATTACCTATTGGTTAAAGGGTATTCAGGCAAGATCAAACAAATAAGAGAGAAATTGATTTTATACTCAGGCCATCAAACCCAGCTAACACTTGTAAGAGCTTATAGCACCACCTACTGTTTTAAAATAAAATTTCCTTCTGTTAAAAGTTGTGGCTTAGGGCAGGCAAGTGTAATAAACCAAGGAGCTATAAATCTATGCAGTGGTTTAGTGAAATAAGAAAGGCGACTGCCCATTGATGTTGTTTATAGTGTTTGCAGTCATAGCTCTGAACTGCTGGCATGTGAATGGCCACTTTAACAGCCAGGAAGTGAAATAGTAATAATGTGATAATTTGTTGACTACTATTATTGCAGTCTGTATATTGTTCTGAGTACCTAATGTGGATTATCTCATTTAAACACCATCATAACTCTTCAAGAGAGGTATTATTATTATATGCTCTTGACAGATGAAGAAACTGAGAAGTAACTTAGCCAAGATCTCACACCGAATAATGAGAGAGGTAGTATTCAAACTCGGGTAGTTTGACTTACTGGAGAGTATGTGCCTGGGACTCTCTGGAGCAAGGAGCTCTCTCCTAATGATCAGGGTGTTTGGTAGCTCGGCAGCACCTCCCATGTGTCTGTCATCAAGGCACCCTTGCAGAGATTCATTTTCCTTGTTACACCTGATTAATAACACACTTTTGCCTTTAAGGATGTCTTTTATTCACACAAGTCATACACATAATAATCATAGACAACACTTATATAACATTACGTGCCAGATGCTCTTCTCGGTACTTCACATAGATTAGTTCACTTGTTTTTCCTGAACATCGCTATGAAATAGGTACTAGTTTGAACCTCATTTTCCAGACAAGAAAACGGTTAAGTAACTATCCAAGATCACACAATGAAGGAGTAACAGAGGCAATATTTGAACCCAGAGAGCCTGGCTGAAGTCTGAGTATTATACTACAGTGCTTATAAAATGTTATTTAAAAATAGTACAAGTGTATCTGGATATGAGAGAAATCACAGAGACCTACATGGTGGTGGTTAGATCTTGAAAAATAAATGTGGAATGAAAATGAAATTTAAGAAAGACTGATTTAAACTGTTTCTAATTTTTATTATAAGTAATGCTTGAATATCTTCTTAGAGATACTTGGAAGAATTTCTCTAGAGTAGATACAGGATGTGGATTTACTGGGTTGTTCCTCTCCAGAATGGCTGTACCAGCATCTTTTCTTTTCTTGTCAGTTTAAGAGAGTTTATGTAGTTTTTTTTCCTTAGTGTGTCTAAAATTTGTAGGCCACTGAGGACTATCGGTAATAATATAATTTAAGCAAACTTTGATTGCTTATTATCATAACAGCATAAAAGAAGGAAAATTTGGCCCTGGCTGTTGTGGCTCAGTAGATTGAGTGCCGACCTCTGAACCAAAGGGTCGCAGGTTTGATTCCTGGTCAGGGCACATGCCTGGGTTGAGGGCCAGGTCCCCAGTAGGGGGCGCACAAGAGGCAACCACACGTTGATGTTTCTTTCCCCCTCTTCCTCTCTCCCCCTCTCTCTAAAAAATAAATAAATAAAATCTTTTAAAAAAAGAAAGGCAATCTACATTTTTATCAAAGACATAATACTCAACTCACCTCACTATGACAGAAGCTAGTATACTATCAAACACTGTTAATTCTGCCAGCGCACACGTTTCTGAACTAGAGTACAAGGGCTGAGAAAGTTAGTGCCACCTAGTGGTTAGACTTAAACTTTGGCTCCTAGAGGTTCTGTCTTCAAAGTGCTGGAAATTAGCAAAAGAGCTTGTCAAAAAATCAGATTCTCGGTCGTACCCCTAGTGACTCTAATTCAGACGGAAGGAGAGAGGGGAGAGGGCAGGAGGGGGAGACAGAGAGAGAGAGAGAGAGAGAGAGAGAGAGATAGAGAGAGAGATAGAGAGAGATAGAGAGAGAGAGACAGAGAGAGAGAGAGAGATGGAGTAGTGACTGTTGTCCAGGAACCGGCGTATTTAACAGCAGCTCATGTGGTCATTGGTTCTTACCCTAACTCTGCTCTAGAACACAGCTTAGCAATTGGCCCAGCTCTCTCTTCTCCTTAATCTTCTTCACCGGCAGCTGCTGTAGTAGCTTGTGGGTTGTGTGGGACCTGTGGAGATCTTCTGGGACCATTTTTGGTTGAAGGGGATCCAGCTGAGCTTGCACACAGAGGAAGGAAGGGAACAGGCTCTGTGTTTGGGGTTGAGAAGAAAGTGCCTTAACCATGACCTCATCCATTTGCATTTCCTCTTTATTTATTTCTGTTGGCCTCAGTGCTACTTTTGACTCTGCGGGCGACGCCCTACCTTTGTCTCCTTCTTCATATCCTTCAGCCTGGTATTCAGGGCCCCCATAAGCAGACTCCAGGTCTTCCCCCATATTCCTCAGTGTGAGCTCCTGTGCACATCAGTCTTCCAGTATCCCGCAGAACCATGCTCAGGCTTTTTGTCATATTGCTTCTTCCCTGAGATTCCTACTCTTCATTCTTCGTGCTTTCACTGCTGTCTTTAAGTGTTTATATATCTTTTAAAATCCAGAAGACCCACAACCTCAGAGAAGCCCTCCTTGGAGCGTTGACATCTCATCCCTTCTGCTTTCCCACCATACTTTGTGTGTAGTTTGTACTAGCATCCTGGCACACCACCAAAAAAATGTTTCTTATTGCTACATAAACATTCTATCCATCCATCCATCCATCCATTATTTTACTTATTCATTTATTTCTTATGTTGTTTCCCTGGCCTGGAATATAAATTCTATTCATTTTTCAAGTGCCACCCACTCAGAATGAAGCCAAACAGACTATTCTCAGCTTCACTTACCGATTTCTTCTCCAAGGTCCTCTGGCACTGAGCATCCTCAGCCGCCCGCTTTCACCCTTGACTACACGTGCCGATGTGTTCGTGAACTCTGCGCTAGACTTCTCTTTCTGCTCTTCAGTAAATTGTAGCTACATAGGACAGAAACTATTTTACGTAACTCTTTGATATTTTCCAAAATCATTTGCGTGTTCCCAAATGCATTTTATGGCTCAGTTGAACTTGTTCCCATTGTCTAGCGAGTTGTCCTTATACTCACCTTACTGTAAAAGGCAAGAAAAATTAACATTTTATGAAGCACCGGATATTTGCCAGATACTGTGCTTAGAATTTTACATCTATCACCTGATCTAAAACCTGAAAATCCTATGAGTAAAATGCTATCCATTTCTTAGATTAGAAAAGCTAGGCTCATAAATGCTTAATAAATATGTAGCTATAATGAACAGGTCAGCATTTGGACCTAGGCTCATCTGACCCAGAAACCCATACACGTCACTCCACTGATTTGCCTCCCTTTAGTTCTAGAGCTTCGTCTTGCGGTGTTTTATAATGAGGCTTTGCATTTCTGCTCTCCTCTTTTGAAGAATCTCCTCTCCAGAATGTAGAGTGGCTCTTCACTCTGAGTAATTCGCAGTCCGACTCCCTGCGCCCTTGCTTCATGCCTAAGTGGAAACACCCTTCTTCACATGTGGTCTGATTTCTATATACATAAGTCAAGCAGTGTGCCCCCCCTTCTTTGGACTGGCTTCATGGGATTGAAAACATTCCTTAATGTGGACGAGCTGGGCCCGGAAACACTGCGGTGCCTCAGAGAACACTGGGGGACCTATCTCCCTGGCATGTTAAAAGCCTCCTCTACTGTCTCACTTTGAGAACGTAAGTGATCTCACTGAGCTTGGTGGCTTTGGGAGCGGTTTGTATAAGGAGCCCCGGAGAATTTGCAAACAAACTCGGTACTAATCGGGATTTGTCTGGTTGTGTTCTCTTCCGCAGGGATTCAGAGCCAGCCCCCGGCACATTAGAAGACGCGCTGCGGCAGCTGCGGCTGCACGTCTGGAAGAAGCCAAGCCTGTGGTGGAGGTTCACCATCAGAGCGAGCAAGAAAGTTCAGTGAGGAAACGGAGAATCAAGAAGAACAGCCGAGTCCAGCCAGAATTTTATCACTGTGTTCAAGGTGCTGTGACCAGAAGACCTGTGAGTAGAGAATTGTCTTTCATAAGAAGAGTAAATACTGTCATATGGCGTGGTCACTCTCTTAGTTTTAAAAAATAATCAGATTACCTTTAAATAATTAGATTCTCCTCTTCATCTGCCCCAACAGATGACTGGGTACTCACATGCACTCCAGGAAGGAATGTGGTTGCTCGGGTTTTACCAGGGCGTGGGTCACAGAGTTTGGTCGCTGTCAGACACTGATTTACGCACTGGTGCATTTGCTTTGGCTGAGTGGCTCCGTGGGTTGGAGCGTCATTCGCTACATCAGGCGGTTGCGAGTTTGATCCTGGTCTGGGCACATACAGGAGGCAACCCTCCGATGTTTCTCTCTCACATCGATGTTTCTCACTCTCTCTCCCTCCCTCCCTCCCTCCCTCTCTTTCTAAAATCAATAAAAATATATCCTTTGGTGAGGGTAGGAAAAAAAAAAGGCAAATTCTGACACCCGTTAGAGCCAGGGTCTAACCAGGGTCTAGACAGAAGACAGGGACCAGCAAGCCGAGGCACGGCAGTGACAGGGTCAGAGTTGGTGCAGAGGGTGACGGCACAGCTAGTGTCAGGGCGGGAGAAGCATGGAGGGGAAGGTGGGCCTGGAGTCCGGGCTGAGAGCTGAACCCCTCCAGGGGGCTTTTGGGCCAGTAAAGCCTCAAAGCCACCCTGCTCTCTGCAGCCAGCCGGAGTGACTCTGTAAGTGTGCCGGCTTCTCAGGTGTGGCCTTTGTATTGTTTCATGGCCTACGAGTTGCCCTTTTTTCTAACCAGGCGCCCTGTGTCTATTGGTCACAGTGCTACCTTCACTGGAAATTCAGAGCACAGCTGGAATTTAGTTCTCTTTAATCCACATCTTGCTCACCTCCTGAGCACTTTGTTCTACGTGCTCCGATTCTTTTTTTTGGGGGGGTGGGGGTGGTTTACACATAGACTTTGTACCAACACTGTGACAGTTGAAGATTTGGGCTTAGACAATGCCCCTTTAAAGCTTTTTTAAAACTGTTCTGTGATTGCAATAATTTTGCATTGCTTTAGCGTTAAAAAAGGTTGCCTGTGGTTCACACCTCTGCTATAGGGACCCTGTTTTTGCGTTCCTCATGCCAGCCTAGCAGAACCATCAAGATTTGACTTGACAGTAAGTCTTTGTACATCATTAAAACAGAACTGCCCTTCTGTGGGGTAAATGTGTGGCAGGCACATGTGGGGTTTGCTAGAAAGCCGGAGAATGTCTGACTCAGTGACTGGACCAATGACAACGGCAAGAAAATGTCCTGGGTAACTTTAACCAGTTGTAAATAAGTACATACAGGGGTGGGCAAAAGTAGGTTTCCCGTTGTAAGTTGTGAGTATACAAAACAGTTTATTCTTGTATTATTGCTTACTAATTATTGTATTTTTTCATACAAACAACTGTAAACCCACTTCTGCCCATCCTTATGTTTAGAGATGAGTCTTCTTTTCATGACTTAATAAAACAAAAGCTAAATAGAATTTGGTATCTCTATCGAGCGATACAAAATTGTAGGAAAATTTATTCCTTTAATAAACTTTTTCGTACAGTAAACAAGGGATGTACATATATTACTAATTAATAGTTATTAAGGGCTTACTGTGGAACAGGAGTCATTCTATTTGACTCACTTAGCAGCCCTATGGGGTAGATGTTGTTTTTATTCCCATCTTATGGATGATGAAACTGAGGCCCAGAGAGGGTACATCACTTGCCTGAGTTTACTCAGCTGTTTGGGTGCGAAGCCTAGGATTTCAATGTAGGCAGCCTGCCTCCAGAGCCCAGGCACTTGCCCATGTAACCTGCCTTCTTCTTTTTTTTTTTTTTTAAGATTTTATTTACTTTATTATTTTTAGACAGGGGGGAAGAGGGGAAGAAAGAGAGGGAGAGAAACATCAGTGTGTGGTTGCCTCTCCCGCGCCCTACTGGGGACCTGGCCCACAACCCAGGCATGTGCCCCGATGAGGGGATCGGATTGGCGACCCTTTGGTTCACAGGCTGACGCTCAGTCCACTGAGCTACACCAGCCGGGGCTGTAACCTTCCTTCTGATAGTATCTGGGAACTCATAGTTGAGTAAATACACAGACATGTAAACAAGTAAACCGAATGCATGTCTGTGTTATGAAAATGCTATTGTAGAATTATGCACAAGGCACTAGGGAAGCATCTTAGAGGGCCAGAAATATTTACTGAGAAGCAGACCCCTGAGGAAGAGTCCTGAAGACAAAGAGTTTATCAGGTAGAAAGTGGAGGTGGGTACCTGATGAGAAGAATGTGTACGAAAGCACAGAGGCATGAAAGGGAATGGCACACTCAGGAAACAGCTCGAGGTGGTGCTGGATTGGACAGGCAGGGCTGGGTCATTAAGGGTTTGAATATTATGCTAAATAGTTGAGTTTATCTTCTGTGAAGGAAGCCTGTAGGCACACTGACTGGTTCTGTTGCTCAGAACCTCGCTAATTCTTTACTTCTAATCTTTCCGTGTGGATCAGAATGGAGAAGTGGTTCTCATCAAAGTTCAGAAACTCTCAACCACTGTTATTCTCTCAAGAGCATAACCGCCTTGGGTAATATACCGTGTATTCCTTACGCCTCTGTGACTTTGAACTTGCTATCTGTTTTGTCCTTGAATGCCAATCTTCACTCTTTGTTTTCCTGGTGAATTTCAATTCACCTCTTAAGACTGGCTCATGATCAAGCGTCTCTTTAGAAAAGTCTTTTCCGATCCTTCCTATTGGAGTGCGGTGCCTTTTGTTTTGATCCTTGGCACTTTGTACAGATCTCCCACATAGCAGATATTCAAGCGAAAAAGGCAGGCTGTGTAGGAAGACAGACATGGGTTCAAATCCTGCTCAGCATGTCAGCATTTCCTACCACACATGCTGAGCAGGAAATAGTTGGCACACTAAGGGAGTTTAACTGAGAAGAGTTTAATAAAAGCACCATTTACAGAGGTGTGGGCAGGGCTTGGATGTGTCACCAACCCTCACTCCTACCTGAAACCCAGTGATCCTACTTGCTCCCGGTAGGAAGAGCCGGAGCTCTCGCAGAGCCCTTCCCCAGGAGCTGTGGCTGAGGAGTGCGGCCACGGCCAGCACCCAGGGAGCCAGGAAAGGAGCAGGGCAGTAAATGCACTGCCGGAGCTTTCAGTCCCCCCAGGCTAGCCAGAGGCCCGAGGGCAGCGGAGCTTGGGTGACGCAGATTATGGAGTCAGCGCCCCAAAGACAGAGCGAGGCAGAGATGGGCAGAGATTCTGAGATGGCACAGCGACCGGGGAGGATAAAAAAACACACGTGGTAATCTTTGCCAATTGTTCAGCTCCTTGAGACTCGGCTTTCTTATTGTGAAGTGATAGTAACCTCATCGAGTCGTGAGGACGAACTGACTTACAGAAATAGAAGGCACAGTGGCCTGCTTAGGTTAAACTCTCAGTAAATGGTAATTCTTTCCTCTCCTTTCCGCCCCTAGATCTTAACTTCTTTTGGGGGCTGTGTCATCATCTCATCTTGAATATCTCATCTGGATGCATTTTATTGAGTAAATGAATGAATGATATATATGATATAAACTTACGCACTATATAGAAATTCAGAGAATGGAGAGGATTTTTTACTCCCCCAGCTCCCCTTCCCCCCAATTAAGGATGGTCAGGAAAGAACTACTTCATGGAAGAGATGGGATTGAGTTGGGCTTTAAAACCTGGGTAGGGGTTGGTATAGGCAGTAGATGTTAGGCCTGGGAAGCAGAGTGAGCAAAAGTGCCAAGAACCATTTGGCTGCATGGGGGGATCTATATAAGGGAAGAGCAAGATGGAGCTGTAAAAAGAGATTGGGGCCAGAATGCACTCCAGACAACCAGTGCATTTGACCTTTATTTCCTGTGCTTCATGGAGACACTGGAAGAGGTGAGTGGCAGGATCAAAGCATGGTCTGAGACAGATTAAACATGAGCAGAGTGAGTCAGAGGGGAACAGGACAGGGCCCAAGTCAGTAGCTACCATAGAATGTAGGTACGCAGTGACTAGGACCTGAACTTGGGTCTAACCCATGACATTCCCTCTTGGCACCTGGTGATTGATCCTCCATTTTTGTGGGTCTCCACGGGGTCACCCTGGAGACTGGAAATTGCCAGAGTTGGTGATGAGGAGGCTGTTGGCTCCTTGAATCTCATGATTCCCGCTCAGCCTTCTGGAACCTTGTGGCCTCTGTAGACATTTCCTTGTTTTTATGTGGACTTGAGCCGAGGCCTCATGTCCTCTTCTGGGTTTGGTTAGGTGTCATAGGCCGCGCCCGCTGGAGCCACGCTCTTCAACATGTACCTGAAACCTGAACCTTTTCTAACGTGCCCATTTGGAGAAAACCAGTGTTACCACATATTGCCAAGAAGGCAGCTCTGACTGTGGTGACTCAGGATTATTTGAATGACCTTATACGAAGAGCTCCAGGCATTTCCAGGGGCAATCTGAAAGAGAAACCAGCCCTTGTGTGAGAAAGATGGAAACAGAACGTAGCCTTGAAGGAGGTGAATCAGAAAATGTGACAGTGCAGCTTCAGCCACTTTCAGGAGGACGGTCCTCTTTGTGAGGTGGGCCACATGCCACGTAAAAGGTATCATGCTTCAGCATCTGTGCTGCCCTAGCCAACTTACCTATTCTGAATTCATAAGTTATACTCAAATGTGCCCATAAGAATTTGTAATGGACATCACTAACATAAACTTAATAATATACAAGCATTTTATTTGACACAGTTGGAATGTTCCTAAGGATGGGTTAGCTAAAAATTTACCCTGATTTTCTCTTAGGAAATACATATGTCTTGGGATTTATGCTATACATTAAGACACTGGAACACTTAGGACCTTTCTACCACCTTAAAGCAGAAAAGATAATTAGATCCAGATCTCCATTTGTTGTTTAGTATTTTGACATTACAAAGAATATTTTTTGTGTGTTTGAATCCTAGTGTTTTTAAACGTCATCATCATATTAAGAGCTCTCCATTTATTGCATGCTTACTCTGGTGGCAACACATGGACATTGTTCTCTGTGCTCTTCCCTGTTTTTTTGTTTTTGTTTTTGTTTTCCATTTAACCTTCCCAGCAATTCTCTGCGGCAGGTGCTCAGTTTTTCAGAAGGGAAAACTCATCAAGGTCACACAGCTGGTAGACGGTGGAACTAAAACTGAAAGCCAAGCACCCGGGCTCGAGCAGCTCGAGAACGGAGAAATTCAAACCGTCACAGTCCTGGTGCTAGATGTTTTTCCTAATTAACCCTCCTAAAGTATTTTAATCGCTTTGAGCCTCAGTTTCTCCACTTGCATAGATGGTAGACATAGATAAGATCTTCGCATCTTTCAGCTATTACATCATTCAAAACCTATTTTTAAATGGCACCGAAAACCACAGATAAACCCCAAACCTTTTTGCCATGTGTTTTATTGATCCTCTCTTTTTGTGGCAAGGCACTTAGGAAGTGGCGAGAGCCTTTCCCCCTGTGTTGCCCACACGAACCTGTTAATGTGTAACAGCTCTCAGGCCCAAGAGGAATTTATGTTTGGTGGGGGGTGGGGTGAGTGGAAATACAGATGTTAGAGTGCTTGAAAATAATCATGTACACTCTCTCTGTTCCTGTTACATTTTACTGATTCCAGTTTTTTGCACACTGCAACAGCATCATGTACATGTTTTCAGGTCTTAGAATCTCACACTTTCTCGTGGAGGTGGAAGAATATCTGATGGAAGTTGCCAGCACTCCCACATCATTGCCCAAGCTGTAGCTTCCTCCCCCTGCTGGCCAAACCTTGACCCATGAGCTTCTATCTTTTAGCTCTGGGGCCCCCACCACAACGACGTGAATTATTGAGCCTGGTAATTTTGTCTTAGGAGTTGGAGGAAAACGCAGACTTAGCACAGATGATTGATGCTCTTGCTCTCTGAAACGGTGAACACTGAGGAAGACGCAGATTTGGGGGCTGGAAATTAAATTTCCAGGTTGGATATGTTCAGTTTGACAAATCTATTAGATATCCTAGTATCTGGATTTCATGGAAGATGTGAGTCTGGATTGGGAGTCCTTCGTACATTGGTATTATCAAATCCATGACACTGGCTGGGAAGACCCAGGAAGTGAATATTGACAGAAAAGAGAGCTGAGAAGTGAGCCTCAGATTCTCCAGGGTTGGGAGGCTAGAAAGAGGGCTGAGGCTCCCTGGCAACTTCCAGCTCTTCCCTCAGCGAGACGGCTGCCTTCAGCAGAGACGGGCCCAGGCCTCTTGGCTTTCATTTAAGGATGTTCATCTTAGGCCAGGAAAAGGCAACTCAGGTAGAAACTAGAGAAAGTAGCAGAAAAGGATTTTGTAATATACTGATTACTCCTTCCCTTTCCTGCTATTTCTGCTCCTAGACCTCACCCTGCTTTTCCTTTCCTTTTTTGGATTTTGTTTTGGAGTTTGGGGGAAATTTTCCGCTTTTCTGATTGCAGCTTTGGCCGCTGTAGGCTGCAAGATATCTTGGAACATTGCATAGTTTTTATTTTTTTTAAGTTAATATTAACAGGCTCTCAGGTCATTTTTGTAGCTGGAAGCCTGCTTCACTATAGAAAAACCTACACATCCTTGGTCTTCTTGAAATACAGTAGGATGTTTCTCTGTTCCTTTCCTGCTTAGACTATTAAAAGGCCTTCCCGTTCCCTCTCCTTTTCACATATAGGACCAGGCAGCCCTATTTGAAAAACCCCAGGACCCTTCCCTTTCAGTGGAGGGCTTGCCTATACAGCTCACAACTCACTTTGGCTTAGTTAATCAACAAATACAAAGCTGCTACAGGAGAGCTTCGTTTCCTTTTCCTCTTTGGAATCCTAGCGCATGAATTGAATTAATAAAGTCACATCTTTTTTGCTAACTTCCTCAAAAGGATTTTATTGCACTGTGTTCATTCACTGCACTGAGTCTTTGCTACACATTGCTAGGCCTCCCTTACAAAATGTTTCATTTATTATAAATTTGCTATCAGTAGATATATAGGAGCATGCAAGGTAGGTGGACTGTATTACATGAATCATGCTATTACAGAGTTCAGTTTCTTAACAGTTCATGAAACCACGATTAACTTGGTGAAGGGATTCCTGTGCTCTGTTTGGAGAAATATAAGCACAACTTTCTAACTCCTGATCCTCTTCAAGGTCAGCCTTTTGACTGTTTGTCATTCTTTTTGTCTGTTTTGTACTTAGGGTCCTCCCTTAAATTCTTTAATCTCCAAGCAGAGGGTACATAAATGAAACTTTTATGTAGCCACTTATAATTCATGGACAACTGAGAATCAAAGAACTGATAAGAAAGCCTCTTCAAAGTGGCCTAGTTCATTACTTTACCTCTAACCAGAACAGTCTTTAAATTGCTCCAGGAGGATGGGTATAAATTCTTTTATTTTAAAGGACACAGGCATAGTTTCCTTGGAATTCTGGTTGACTTTTAACAGCTGTCCTTGCCTAAATCCCATGGGTTACAATTTAAGAGCATTTCCTGTTGTATTTTCTGTGGAGAGGGTAAAGTTTAGCCTATCTGCTACTGTATTACCATCAGTCCTTATGAAATCAAAATGTTAAAGTTTGAGGGAATCGATAGAGTTTATCTGATTCCATGTTCCCCTGATGCTAGGTTCTTTGTTGCTTGACTACTTTTAGCTATGAGATCTTTTATTATCAGATAGCTCTAGTAGTAGCATCGATTGTACTTAAGAATGGAAAGCTCTTTCCTAGGCTCGTGGTTCCATTTCCCTGGACCTTTTCTCCTACATCTAATTCTCAGTTTTTCCAAGTTTCACTTTTGTTGCACTCCCCTAAACCATCTCCGAGAGAGTGGCTAGGATCTATCTAATTTCTCAGTGGTGCCTCTTTTGTTGTTGTTGTATTGAGGTGATGAATGTGGCTCAAGAAAATCAAAGTAGAACTTTGTAGTTAAGTAGCACTTCATATTGTTAAAAGTATGCTCATATTTATGATCTCAATCTGCACAACCAACCCGTGCATTGGATAGAGTATATATTATTAACCCAATTTGACAAAACCGCCTCTCAGAGAGTAACAGACCGACCTGAGTCTGTAAGTCTAGGTGGAGGCAGATATCCATCCCCCTTGCAGTCTGTCCGGGGGAGCTCTAACTCAGGTAACACTTGGGGAACTAGGCGAGAGATTTCAGGGACAAGAATTTAGGCTCCAGTGTATTGGAGAAATTATTCATTTTTCTCAACCTGACTCATTCCCAGCGAGTAGCTACATGTCTTAGAGAGCCTGCTCGCAGCCTGTGTTGTCTATACTGGCTCTTTAGAGTCCCAGTGTGTTGGCAAGTCCGTGCTGCAACCCCCACGCGTCCTGCTCAGTTATCCAATATGAAGTGGATTGTCGGCTCCGAGGCTGGGGAACATCACTGACTTAGCACCACTGACCTCCCCTACTATGTACCGGTTGCATTACTAAGATGGATGCAGGTCAGATACCTTATTTGATCTGGTGTTAAAATTAGGTTTAAATACCCGTGTGGACTGTTACAGGGAGTGTAAGATCATGCAGCTGCTATGAAAAACAATATGACACTTCCTAAAAAAATTGTAAATAGTTTTACCATAAGATTCAACAATCCTACCTCTGGATATATATCCAAAAGAACTGAAAGCAGGGTCTCAGAGAGATATTTGTATAGCCATTTTCATAGTAGCATTATTCATGCTAGCCAAAAAGTAGAAGAAATGCAAGTGTCCATTGACAGATGAATGAATGTGATATATACATATGATGGGGTATTATTCAGCCTTAAAAGGGAAGGGAATTCTGACATGTACTACAGTATAGATGGACCTTGAGGACATTATACTAAATGAAATAAGCCAGCCACACACACAAAAATACTGTATAGTTCTATTTCTGGGAGGTATCTAGAGTAGCAGAATCATAGAAACAGTACTTGAATGGCAGTTACCAGGGACTGATGGGAGGAGGGACTGGAGAGTTGTTTAATGAGTGTAGAATTTTAGTTTTGCCAGACGAAAAGAGTTCTGCAGACTGGCGGCACAACAGTGTGGGTATAGTTAGTACTACTGAACTATACACTTAAAAAAGGTTAAGATGGTAAATTTTATGTTTTGTATGTTTTACCAAAATTAAAAAGAAATTGAGTTTAAGCAGGCACTGCAAGCAAGGAGATAGAGGAATAACAATAAAGGTCCATAGAGTAAGAACCCAAATGATAAGAACATACATTTAGTTTATTTTAAATAAAACTATCTGAAGTATGAGAGGCACACATAAACAAGAGGTAATAGTGAGTAGCAAATGCTAGGCAAAGGACTTAATTATTAATTGGAGGACATGTTCTTATACACAGAGGGTGGCCATGACTGCAGATCAAGTGAATATCAGATGGCAAGACATGTTGTTTCATAGGAACGAAGTGACATTTGGGGCCATTGTTCTTAAAAAAGAGAATCTGCTAGAAATGTAAACTCTTAGTTGAGGTTTTAAGGGCTATTGTATATGTATATTGTATTTGCATATAGGTTAAAACATTCTGGGCTAAACAATATTGACCTAAAACAATGTAAGCTTGCATATTAATTGAAAAGACTGTATTATTTCATTTTCAATTTATGTTCTTGTGTCAAAATGCTTCAGAAATTTTATTTAGCAAATAGGTATGTTGATGTTGTTAGGAGCCATGATTTTTAGTTGTAGAGAGAAGAGTTGTAGGTATAAAATCGGAGAAGTAAATTCCTATAATCCTAAAATTGAATTGGAAAGATCAGTTTGAGCTGGTGAGGAATTGTTTTCATTAAAAAAGTATTTCCTGGCTCTGTCTACTAAACAGGCCTAGAAACAATGACCAATCCAGTAGTAATGCATATTCTGATATCCTAATATCATTTCTTAAGGAAATAAAGCAAGGCTGAGTCTTCAGTTAGGTTTCTTAAGTGGAGCCCGAGCGAGGGCATACTTGTTAATGTGATTTATTGGGGGAGTGCCGTCAAGGGCAGAATAAAGGAAGCGGGATAGGGTGGGAGGCAAAAGCTGGTAAGCACGGACACAGGCTTGGCCGGGGACTCTCTTTAGCCTGGTCATACCCTGGGTTCCAGTGCATGAATTGCACTACAGAGCTGGTCCCAACTTGAAGCAAGGCTTCTGTCTCCCGCCTCAGTTAGTTGTTGGCCATGGGCTACGGAAGTGGGGTGTGAGAAGCTGTTTAGCCCAGTGAAGCTCTTTGAAGGAGGGGCAGCTGGGAGCCCTTAGCGGTCAGGGTCAGCGGTACAGCAGCTGGGAGCACCCTGGCTGGGTGGAGGGGACACGGTCAGACCACCCACAGCAGCCATCCCAGAGTCCCTGGGGAAGCGGCTGGTGCTAGATCTGGACCAGGAAATGCAGCATGAGCCCGGCACATCCCTTCGAACCAGGCAGCAAGGAAGCACCAAAGATTTCTGTGGTCTTGTCAGAAGGATCAGGAGTAAACTTGGTGAAGTTCCTACTGCCCAATCAATGAGAAGAATGATTGCAGTGGATCAAAACCTATCACTATATTTAAAATCCATGACTTTATGATATTTAAAAACAAAACAAAACACCTTATTGGTGACCTTTGGAGAATGCGAAATGAACCAACTCACTGTTTTGAACCATGGTAAGGGGAAAGAATCAAGCATTGTCCTGTCTTTGCTGTTAAGAATTTTTCTACTCCATAATCCTAGAGTTGCTAAGAAGAAACGATAGATTCGGAATGCCGCCATTTAGCAAACCCTAATGGAATAATGAAATGCACAGTGATCACCAGTAACTGCTGTCTCCAGACAACCACGCATTATGTGCTTCCTGATGAAAATACATTATGACATGAAGTATTCTTGCCAAAAACATGGGCCATACATCAGATCAAAATGCTAGTTTTGATTACAGATTTATACAAAACATGGAGGACAGAAGAGTATGTTAAACAATATACTAAAGATACAGTTAGCGGAATCTGGACTGTGGGAAACTTTGGAGGAAACGCTCCAATTTCTTCAAATAAATTGTAAGAAAAAAAGCAAGAGGGATAATCTATAGATTAAAAGGTTTAAGAGACCTACCAACCAACTGTAATGTGCAGGTCTTGTTTCAGTGAAGAAACCAAGTGTAAAAAAAGATTTCTTGGGGAAATTGGGGACTGATTAGATATTTAATGATTTTAAGAATGTATATTAATGTTTTAGATTGGTTATAGTATTGTGATTTTGTTCAAAATAGCCCTTATATTTCAGAGATACCTATTAAAATACTTAGTAATGAAATAATATTAGGTCCCTGGGATTTGCTTAAAAACAATCCAGTGGGCTGGAACAGGACATGTGGGTAGGAAGATAGTCCAGACAACACTGGCGAAGACTTGATAATTTTTGAAACTGGGTGATGTATGAATGGTAGGTCTGTTCTTGTAAAATCTTGAAATTGTCCATAATGAAAGGTTAAAGATGTTGAAAAAAAACACCTTTATTTGAAATTTACATCATCAACACTTTGCCCTCCTCTAGCTTTTGTTTTTCATAGAGCGAGGTTCATTTATTGTTAATAATATTTCCAGATTTCAGCTATTTACCCTTGGAAGGTTTTTAGAAAGGCAGAAAGCAGGGGGCAATATTCCCATGGCTATCTTTCCATGTTTTTATTTCTTCTTTCTTTTATCAAAGGACTACTTGCTTTTTTGTCAGCTTTTTACTTAGAAAAGTTTGTAGTACCATGTTGGTGAATGGTGTAAAAATGTACTTATTTAAAATTTAAACAAATAATGTGCAACAGACAAGGAATTATATAGGCATCTTCTTCTATTTTAATAACTAAAAGCTGATTTTTTTGCTTTTTGTAGATTCATTGATAAGAAAGTAGAATTATCATTGACATAAAACTGACCCAAAAGGTAACATGCCATCATGTTGCTTGATATTGTTTTGCTGAAACTCAACTGATATCCAGCCTTACACGTTTTTCATAGTAAGTAGAATTCTTATATTCAGCAGTACTTTTCCCCAGCACATTGCACTTATATCTTCTCACAGAACTCATAAAATTTTGATGATGGCTGAAATGCAAGCCACTGAATAGTTGCCTGATCGATTTGAGTTAATCTTTATTATTGGCATCACATTCCATGACGTGACTCTCAGCTCAGGAGATGGTTTCCCAGAGGCGAGATGGTTCGCTTTTATTTTGCTGCTCCTGCTTCTACTTTTCTGTTGCTAAGTAGGGAGGTGAGATGGTGATTTACACATCTCTACCTCTGCTTGAAGCTTATTTAAGAAAACTTGAGACTATCGTTAGTTAAGGTGCTTTGAGATTATCTCTGAATTTTATTTATATATTAGCCCTATTAGAAATGGGCATCAGTAATTGAGAACGAATTATAATTTTTAGCTGCTTTGCCAAATGGAAAAAAAATATTACTCCGTTTATCTTCACTAAAATTGGGTACCTAGGCATGGGTCGTTAAAAGCAATGGAGTCCTTATAGGATATGTGCTTTCATGCTATTAATTTTTAAAACTTGCAGCTGCAGAAAAATAATTATTTTAAAATAGCCAGCATAAGTGTTGAAAATGAGCTCCTTTTTCTTAGCTGTCAGAGTAACCATTTTCCTTGAACTGTGATTATAATCAGTTGTGACATATTACCTTCAGCAAAAGGCTGAAAAGCCCCTTTTGCATTCCAAGGAGGTTAAAATTGATTGAGCATAAAGCTTTTTTCCAAGAGTTCAGAATGGCAAAAATTATACATTCGACCTGAACATATACTTTAAAGTGGAGTTCCATGTGCTCATTCAGCTCTTTGGAGTTATGAAGAAGAGATGACTGAAAGGTCACCAGCCAAGCCCTGGCCAGGTGGCTCAGTGGGCTGGAGCGTTGTCCTGTACACCAAATGGCTGCAGGTCTGATCCCTGGTCGAGGTGCATCTGGGAGACAGATGATTGATATTTGTCTTATATTGATCTTTCTCCCTTTCTCTCCCTTTCTCTCTCTCTCAAATCGATAAATGTATTGTTGGGTGAGGATTAAAAAAAAAGTCATTAACCAAGATCCTTGGCATATTTTTCCATTCTTTTGTTTGGTGGTATTTGTGTTTTTGTTTTTGTGGTTTTTTGTGTTTTTTTTTGTCTCTGTGCAACATAAGATGAGCCTCCTGTTTAATAAAGTATGAACTAGATTTAGTCAGACTTGATTTCTTCCACTGATGAGAAATTATAGAAATTTATGATTTTTACCAATAAAGAAAAAACACTCGCATTAAATATCTGATTATTGATCTGCTTTTGAGTTGTGTTATTGTCCATTTTCAGGCATAAGAGTCTGAGTATGGTTGGAGAGTTTTAGAATTCTCTGGCCTACTCCTAAAAACATAAATGATTCCTTTTTAAATATAAAAATGAACTGTTGGTCTGAAGGCGGGAGGCGTAGTGGGGAGCTGAGTCGGTCGGGCGTCAGGCGTCGTCTGATTCTTTTGGCAGTTACCTCGTGCCCGCTTCATATTCTTAGTTATTTTCACTGGCTCTTTTTAGTTCCCGAGATATAGATAACTTTGAGGAAGAGAGCATTTTATATTGCGAGGTACTGTACAAATATTACATTAACTGATATTTTAAAATACCTTTTATACTATAAATATGGAGCCAGAGAAGTTGAAAAACAAAACAGCACTGCTTTCTCAGAAATATACTAAAATCGTTTTTCCAAAGTCATTTCTTCACTGCAGTTCTGTCTCTTGTTCTGATTTTAGTAATGAGAAGAATTATGTGATGTTACAAGAAAGAGATTGTATTTTGTGTTCTAAACCTTAGCCCTAGGGAATTGTGGGATTTCAGTAAATTTTTTATAAGGAATCCCTGGTCTGCTTTTTTTCTGAATAGTTATTGCTTAGCCATCATGGAATAAAAGAAAGTTGTAACTTGAGAAATCAGAGTGTGGAGGAATGGAGACAAGGAAAATTATAGGCTCAGTTACTGTGGCAAATTGCCAAATTAGGCTGTATTTTATGTCTCCAGAAGTATCTTTCTTGATACTCTTTTCAATATCACCTATTCATCATGGGAACAGAAATTAAAAGGTTTTTATATCATATGATACAAGAGCGCCTGGGTTATGAATGGGCTGGGCCCAGTTTACTTTTGCTTGAGCTGGGACTTAAACCTTTCAGCAAACATAACCGTGGAATGGAGTAGCTAAGCCCATGTGTTCTGGAGCCGTACAGCTTCGTAAGTGTAAATTCGGTCTTTAGCACTTGCTCGTTCAGTGCATTTGGCACAGTGAGTTATTCAGCATCACTGTGCCTCACATTCTTCAACTGTAGGCCGTGGATCATAACTTTATAATGTTGTTGTGAAGATTTACCTTTTTATGGTGCTCCAAACAGTACTTGGCACAGAGCGAGTGCTATGTCTGTTATCTCTTGTTACTTAACAACCTGCGTGGGAGGTAGGGTTCGAGAGGCACTGAAATTATGGAGGTGAGTATGTAAGGCCTCTGATCTTAGGGATTTTACAGTCTTGAGGAGGTGGATTAGCAGATGGTTACAACGTAGGGTGACAGAGGGTGCACTAAGGAATACTAGAGAGTCATTTACCTCAACATAGGAAGGTCAGAGAAGGCTTCCTGGGAGAAGTGGCTGCTGAGCTGAATATTGAAGGACTACTGAAGAAACAGGGAAAAGCCTTGCAAGCAGAGGGAGTAGGATGTCCTAAAGAAACAGAGAGAGAGAGAGCACAAGCACACACACGTCTGTTTCTTTTTGAGAAATAGAAATAGTTCTTAAGGAAGCTGGTATAGAGTATGAGACTAGAGGTGGGTAAGGTCACAACGGGCTCTGTCTTCCATGCAAAAAGTTTGGACTTTTATCTTTTGGCCGGGAGGGCCCCCGAAGGATTGTGAATAAGGGAGGGCTGGGATGAGAGTTTCAGTGTAGGAAGATTAGTGTGGTTCCAGTGTAGCAACAGGATTGGAAGAGTCCAAGGTTAGAGTCAGGGAGAGTAATGCTTCAGTCCAAGTCAGAAATACGTAGGGCCTGAATTAAGATAGTAATAATGTTAAGTGAAAAGAGGGGAATTAATCTGAGAGCTATAAAGGATTAGAATAGATATAACTTGGTAACAAATAATATGTTGGGTGAGAAAAAAGGAGAAATCATATATATATATATTTATATGTATTTTTAATTGTTTTGTTTCTAGTTTTTTTACATGGGTAGGTCCTAGAGTCTTTCATTAAAATGGGAATAAAGCAAAATGAGAGGAACAGGGCGTAGTGCAGGGGAGGGGGAAGATATGTTGGATTTTGTCTGTGCTGATTTTGAAGTACCTATGAGATATTTAAGGAGTGACGTTTAGAAAGCAGTTGAAGCAGGTGACAGCGAGTGGGGTGGGAGGGTTAGGGGGTGGAAGGATTGAACAAAAAGGAAGAAGGACTCATAGACATGGACAAGTGTGGTGATTGTGGGGGAAAGGAGAGTATAAGGGGACTAAATGATAATGGAAAAATATAATAAAGATGAAAAATATGAAAAAAGAAAACAATTGGATATTAGAATATGGAATTCACAGGAAGCGACAAAGCTGACAAGATAGATTCAGTGGTCAGCAGCACATAGAATGTTGTCAGAGCTATGAGAGTGAATGAAGCTAGCCAGGGAGAGCCTATAGAATGAGAAAGGAAGATGAGATCGCAGGTAATATCCTGAGATTCCTGATAATAATGTATGAGGGTTACATGGTGGGAGAGAGAGCCATTGGGACAGAACAAACAGAAGAAGCAGTCAGAGAGAAAAGCCAGGGGAGAATGGTGTCAGAGAAGAGAGAGAAGGGGAAGTCCAGGAAAGGAGTGGTAATGACATAAAATAGTGCCAAGAAGGCAAGAAGGGTGAAGATTGAATTTGTGCTCTGAATTTTCAGCAACTAAAAGGAAATTAGTGTTTTGGGAAGAGGAAAAGGTAGATGTAAAATTTTGGGTGGAAACCAGATTTCAGTAGATTAAAGAGTACAACAGGATTTTTGACTTCAAGATGGCAAGTAAAAACCTTTCGCTTTATGTCTTTTCTGACAAAAGCACCCCAAAACAACAAGGAGAACAAGAAGCTGAAAGACAAAGTTAGTCTTTGATGAAAGTGAGAGAATTTGTAAGCTTGAACCACAATACATGAAGACGAAAGCAAATGGAGAAAGGTAAATGACTTCGCCAAGAAGAGGAAATGTTTACAGAGACTCTAACCGTTGCCCCCTTTCCCAGCACCCCAGACATGGTCAGGAACAGGTCTCACCAGGCTATGTAGCAGGCAGAAATGAGGTGAGGACTGCAAATATTAGAAACTTTAAAAATCTTCCTAAGGAGCATTTTGACCATGCATCTTCATTACTCAGTCAGAAAACTTCCTCACTCCAAAGGAGACAAAAAATATAATTTTCTGAAGAAATTGAATCAGAGAGGCTATGGACTTAGGAACAACAGGCGTTGAGGAATATGCAGAAATGAGGTGTGGAAATGGGTAAATTTGGTAAGACCTCTACACCCCTATAACCCCGCCCCACTCCCACACTCCCAGTTCTAGAATGCCAGCATCCAGGCTTATGTTTCCCAGGCAAGAGGTTGGAAGATCCTTCTCTGAGAAAATTGAACTGCCCCAAGGAAGACACAGATATAAGTTGGTATCCTATGAAAAAGTCAACTGCCACCTTATTACCAGGTAGTGACTCTCACAAGTTGACAAATTTCAATCAGTTATGCTTTGGTGAAGATCATTAGTTGAACAAGCCTACATCATGTTTCCAGTGAGCTTTTTAGTATCTCAATTCTGAATGTGAACGATGGCAAACCATCACCAGACATTGAAAAAAGCCTCCAACACGAAGGAGAGAGGGGAAAAAAACCAGACTAACAAAGAGAAAAGAAGAGGAACTCAGAGGAATTAGTGGCAGTAGAGGGAGACAGAAGAGAATTCTTACCATCATCAAAAGGGTAAAGAAGACATTGGATCTGTTAATACGTAATTTTCAAAAAATTTAAAAAATGACCCTTATGTAAATATAAAATGAGCATGTGTTAAAGATTTTATTCAACTCAGTTAACGAGAGGTCTTGTCAGATAATAGATCAATTCAAAGGAGAATCTGAAGGACAGATATAATCCGTCAAGAATGCAGAAATGAATTTGCTAATAGATGTAAAACAGGTTAATATCCTATAGGGGAATAGTATGCAATATTAGGGTTATCATTTTTACTGGGTGGAAATTAAATCAAGTGGATCACTGGACAAAATTCATTTTCATTGCTATGGATAAGAACCATTGGCTTTATTCCAAGTTAGCTTCACCCTTACAATGTTGTAAAATAGGCCAGGTTTGTGGTTATTGAGGTATGGTTCCTGGCCCAGCAGAATCAGAAGAAAGGAGGGGAAGGTGGAGGGGGGAAAAGAAGAAGGGAGGAAGACAATTAAATATAAAGAATGACTTCACGTGGACTTACTCATTTCATATAAACTTCCTCAGTAGTGTTGATTTAGACAAAGGCACAAATGATGAGGAAAATAACTCACTGCACTTAAGAACAATATTGGAAGCTTTAAGACAATGGAACATTGCCCTTGAAATTCTGAACAAAAATGATTTCTAACCCAGAATGTTATACTCAAGCTGTCAATAAAGTGTGAGGATAAACACATTTTCATGCTTGCAGGGATTCACAAAATTTCTCAGGTGAACCTTTTCTTACTTGATTAAGTGAAGATGTGTTTTCTCAAATGATGCAATAAAATGAGAAAGAGAAAAGCAGGGGATCTAGGAAACTGAAGATGTAATGCAGGAAGAAGGTGAGGAGAAGCAGGAGAATGATGACTGAGGATGGTACCAACATGGTATCTGTGCAGCAGACCCAGGGAGCAGCCATCCGAGACAGGAGCAGGAAAATGGAGGATTCTAGAAGATATTTCTCCAGGAATAAAAGTGGAACAAATTTGACAAGATAGAAAGTTTATGTTGACAGTTTTACAGAGCCCTTGGTAGAAAACGTACTCAGCTTAAAATATAGGAAATAGAAATGAGGCAGTTACTAACTCTAAGAAAAATAAAAGTTTGAATAAGCAAAAAAAATTAATCATAATACAGTACTTGATTCAGCAGTGAATAATATTAACATGGAATTGATCATGAAATCACTGAATATGGATTTAAGTGAATTTATGCAAGAAAATGATCATCTTTGCCTCCCATAATAGGAACTCAATTAATAATATCTTAAATTAACGGATCTAGAGATTCCACTGTGTGCCTATTATATAGAACTATAAAGATCAATGCCATGAGAACCACTGAGTTGAAAGTGGTTGCATCTGGGAAGAGGGGGAGGAGAGCCAGAGACCACTATTTTTGTATATGATCTGTTTATTAATTAAGATGCAAAGAGAAACCAAGTTATTCTTACCAACTTTCATTTACCTCAACTTCTGCTTCTAAGGAAAAACTCAAGATGGGTTCCACAACTTCTCTGATCACTCTTAGATAATGGAAAGTCCTTGGGTTACTTTTAAGCAGTACAGATTTTAGCCCAGGCCACTAGTAACGTAACTGCAGCCTGGTCTTGTTTATTATCAGAGCCCCATATTCAAAGTTAATATTTTCTCTCTTCCCTCGGCTTGAGTCAGTTTCAGGCTGAAGTGCCAAAAACATGGTTGGCTCCTTCTCTTTCCTTCCTCATTTCCTCCTTTGTCCTCAGTTGTTGCTTCTGACAGCTCTAGAATTGGCCCAAGGAGGAGGGGACTAGAGCACAGGAGCCTGGCTTTACACAGCCCCAGCAGCTGTGACCCAGTATTGGCGTCCTTGCCCCTGCCCCGAACTTCTGGTATTTCACCCCCTTTTAATCGCTTCTTAAAGCTACAAAATCCTCTTGGATAAGATCCTTCCAGAAGAAGTCTAAGTTAGCTCCCTCTCCCTTGGGGTCTGGATCAGGTCCCCCCAGAGCACGTGCCTTTGCCTACCGGGGAGGTACAGCCAATTCTGGGCAGCGCTTTTACTGCAGCTGCAGTCTTCATCTTTAGATTCTCTTAGTGATAGTTATATTCCAGTCATACGTTCCCTAACCTCAGAGGAGACATGTTTTGCCCTTCGAGAGGTCTCCTTGAAGCCCTCTTCCTTGATTTAAGGTACAGGGTTATCACCCCAAACCGTCCTCCAGGAGGGAATGCTGGAGGCATCAGTAGTTTTCTCCAAAGAAATCTTTCTTTTAGTTTCTGGTGTCATCCACCTGTCTTGGAGTGGGTGATGGGCTCTTATTGCTGATTAGGCGTTATAGTCATTTAGCATGGCCTTCATAGATGGTCTAGCACAGTGCCTTTTGCACATTTATGGGGAAGATTTTTCCAAAAAATTTCTAATCCACTGATCGCCTATACATGGTTCTTTAATGCCTGACTGGTCTTCAGGTGACATGACAGGTGACTTACCACATGATTGAACAAGCACCTGAAATGGTCTATTTAACAAAGCAAGTCTACTGATGGTTGCATTTTCAGGGCAATGTCAAAGTATTTTAAAAGTCTCTAAGTACTCTCAATGTTTGTATTTACCTTACAGCAAACTGGTAAAAACAGTTACCAGACTGGTACCAGCCCGTGGGCATATTTCGAGTTGAACTATTCTAGTATTTCCCCTTACGACAGGAGGATAGCAGTGATTGCTGTATCATTCTTGGCCTTTTGGGAATCAGCTAAAACAGACCCCAAAAGTTCTAGTTTAATATTCTATTGTAATTATAATGGCTCTTTATTAATCCACATTTATTTATGACATGTCTGCTCTGTGACATAGATCCTACACAAACAGAGCTCCCATTCTAGAAAAGGGGGAGAGATAATGATTAGCTAGATATATATTATGGTAGGAAATAAGTGATGTGAAGAAAATACTTGAGGTCAGGAGGAAGAGAAATTTGGAGGTGAGATGGGGAGTTGCAGTTTTACATTGCATGGCCAGGGAATATTCTTTGATAATGTTTCATTTGATCAGAGACCCGTTATCAGTGACATAACCATGTATCTGGGTTAAGAGCCTTTTAGACCAAATGCTTTTTAGCATTATTTGCTTCTTAAGGGCATGCCTTACTTTGATAAAAAATAAAAGTCAATTTAAAAATTAATGGGGAAAAGTGAATGGGGGATGAGGACATCTCATCTTTTACTTCTTAAAGAAGTTTGCATAAGAAGGGAATGCAGAATTTAGGCAGTAAGCTGGGGAGGATGTAGGATTCAGAAAGGGCTTTCTTGAAACAGGAGACATGAAATGTTTTGGTAAGAAGAAAGGGGGCCTTCTCCGGGCCTGGACAGAATGAAGGTGAAGATGAGAGCAGAAAGAGATACATTTTGGGATTAATAGATGTTGTTAAACAGGAACAGCGTTACTGAACAAAAAGGGGGTTTGGCTGCCTCCTGCCACCAAAGGCAAACTCCAGAGGCAGAGGCTGGTGAGAAAGGAAAGAGATTTTTATTTGGATGCTGAATGATCTGGGAGAATGGGGAGCTTCCTGTCTCAAAGCTCATCTCCTCTGCAAAACCCAGGCAAAACCCAGACGTCCTCAGCAAGACCAAAACAACAGGCAGTGCCCAGAGTTCCTGCTTCATTTTAAAGTACCGTCCTTTGGAGCCCGAGGCATCTGCTAAGCAGTCATCCAGGTGGCTTAGCCCATTCCCAGCTGCTCTCTGGCTTCAGGCTCCCTCCTGGAGGCTGCATGTGGAGCTGGCACCGCCGTGGGCCATGTGGCTTCTAGTGTCCCAACGTCCCATGCTCCCGGTCCAGAGAACACATGAACTCATTGGCAGATGCTTCACTAGGTGAGAGAGAGAGAGACAGACAGACAGACACTCCCTTATGGAGGCCATGGGCCACATGACTGCAAAGGTCACATGGCCTATACATAGGACAGTCCAGTGCACCATCTGAGTGCAGATTCCAAGCAGTGAGCAATGAACCAGAGAGTTTCTTTGTTCCCCTGGTTTTATATTAGCACTAGGTGCAGAAAGAACCAGGTGCTTTCCCAAATGACTGATCAATCAACTTCCCAAACGTTTTAATGCTTCGGGTGGGTCTACCTCCCAACCAATCCCTTCCTGCCTCAGGATAGACTGACAGTCCTCTTTGGTCCAGCACCTCCCCTGTACCATTTTGACTTCTATAGCCCACGTGCCTGCCTTCCCCTGGTCACACCCCCAATCTCATCTTGGTTGAGGGTAGGGGGGCTTTTCTCCTCTTACCCAATTATCTTGCTCACCTTACATGCACTCAGTGTAAGAATTTCCTCCTGCCACCATCTTGCCCTGAGGGCGGGGGAGATTCCTAAAGCTCTCTGTCAGCTCCAAACCCTGCCAGACAGTAGGCCCCATGTGAAGCAAGTTGACCACACTTGGGGCCCACTGGCAGAGAGCCTAAGTAAAGGGAACCTGGAAACCCATCATGGCCTCTCAGGCAGCACCGAGGGTGACCTCAGTGGGAGGAATGGGGCATCTGAAGTCAGGAGCAGGACCTCCACTGGGGGTGGAGCAAGGCACAAACTTGGTTTAACTAGCATACAAGGTTGTGAAACTAAATGTCCTTGCCATGGCCCCAGGTGGTTTATGAAAGCCATTGTCTGACTGCATACCATACCCTCAGTGCTTGAACTTCCAACCTCTGTCCCTGAGGAGTGTAGGCTGATGCACAAGTGGCTCCCAGGTCCCATTCCCATGACCTGGCTCCATCTCCCCTGGCAGCCCTGCCGATCCTGTGCCCTCAGCCTGCTCCCACCAGTCCAGACAGGCTGTCTGTCAGTATCCACGATGCTGAGGGTCCAGTTGATGTTAGATACTTTTAATGTTTGTTGAGGTATCAGACTGCTTGGTTGCAGGTTTCAAAGCAGGTTTTAGCAATTTAGGGTCAGGAGTTAAGGTAAAGGTTTTGGCTGATCCAAGATAGAGGGTGGAATGGATAGCTCCAGGGAAAGTGGCTGGGATATTGATGACAAGACTGCTTGAAATAATGCATCATGGGACCCAACAAGGAAGGACAGGAAATCACAAGGATGGTCATGGATCCAGCCAGGCACGAGGAGGATTGGAAGGATGATTAGTTTGAAAAGTAAGAGAATTGAAGAACCAGATATTTGAGGTCATGTTGTTAGGCTGAAAAGAGAATATTCAGATTTGGTTCAGTTCCAGGTGACATCATCATCTGGAGAGGAGCCAAGGGTCAGAAGAGGAGAGAAGGTGAAGATTATTTGAGTTCAGGAGATTAGGAATTTTTGTGGTTGAAGTGTTGGATGGCTTATGCAACACGTGGATATCTTCCCGGATGATGATGACACTCATTGTGGAGAAATGGTGTGAGTCAGATGCCAAAATCCTCAGTGAATGGGGGGCTGTGGCTAGAGGTCAGACATTTCAGAGAGGGGAAGAGAGTGGTGTTGGACGGTGACTTAGATTTCAGAGAGGGGCAAACTTTTGATGGGGTTCCTGGGAGAAGGAGCAGCCTCTGCTGTAGAATTGCAGGAGTGCAGAGAGCAGGCTCTTATTAATGATTAAAATAAGAGATGCAGTGCGGATGGCACTTTTTTTTTTTCAGGTATTTCTTTTTTTTTTTTATTGCTGTTCTATTACAGTTGTCCCAATTTTCCTCCATTGCTCTCCCTTGCCCCACCCATCCCCCCGCTCCCACAGTCAATCCCCACCCTGTTGTTGATGTCCATGGATCATTTATACCTGTTGCTTGACTAGACCCTTCCCCTTCTTTCCCCCTTATTCTCCTCCCCCACCCCTCTGGTTGCTGTCAGCCTGGTCCTTGTTTCCATGATATATGGCATTTGTCTTTTGCCAGCTGGCTTATTTCACTTAGCATAATACTCTCCAGTCCTATCCATGCTGTTGTGAACGGTAGGAGTTCCATCTTTCTTTCTGTGTAGTATTCCATTGTGTAATGTATCACAGTTTTTTGATCCACTCACTTACTGATGGACACTTAGGGCACTTAGAACTTGGCTATTGCAAATATTGCTGCTATAAACATAGGGGTGCATAGGTTCTTTTGAATTGGTGTTTCAGGGTTCTTAGGGTATAATCCCAGAAGTGAAATTGCCAGATCAAAAGGCTGTTCCATTTTTAGTTTTTTGTGGAAATTCCATACTGTTTTCCACAGTGCCTGCACCAGTCTGCACTCTCACCAACAGTGCACTAGGGTTCCCTTGTCTCCACATCCTCACCAGCACTTGTTTGTTGATTTGTTTATGATGGCCATTCTGACTGGTGTGAGGCAGTATCTCATTGTGGTTTTAATTTGTATCTCTCTGATGGCTAGTGATGCTGAGCATCCTTTCATATGTCTCTGGGCCCACTGTGTGTCTTTCTTGGAGAAGTGTCTGTTCAGGGCCTTTGCCCATTTTTAAATTGGATTGTTTATCTTCCTGGTGTTGAGTTGTACGAGTTCTTTATATGTTTTGGAGATCAAACCATTGTCCGAGGTATCATTGGCAAATATGTTTTCCCATATGGTTGGTTCCCTTTTCATTTTGATCATATTTTATTTAGCCATGCAGAAGCTTTTTAATTTGATATAGTCCCATTTGTTTATTCTTTCCTTTATTTCCCTTGTCCTAGAGGATATATCTGAGAAAATATTGCTGTGTGGGATTCCTGAGATTTTACTGTCTATGTTTTCCTCTATGACTTTTTTGGTGTCATTTCTTATGCTTAAGTCTTTTATCCATTTTGAGTTTATTCTGGTGCATGGTGTAAGTTGGTGGTCTAGTTTCTTTTTTTTTTTAATGTACCATTCCAGTTCTCCTAACACCATTTGTTGAAAAGGCTATTTTTACTTCATTTTATGATCCTGCCCACTTTGTCAAATATTAATTGATCATAGAGACATGGGTCTGTTTCTGGGCTTTCTATTCTCTTCCATTGATCTATGTGTTTGTTCTTATGCCAGTACCGGACTGTTTTGGTTACAGTGGCCTTTTAGTATAGTTTGATATCAGATATTGTGATCCCTCCTACGGTGTTCTTCTTTCTCAAGATTGTGGAGGCTATTCATGGTCGTTTTTTGGCTCCATTAAAATTTTTGAAATATTTGTTTTATGAAGTATGTCATTGGTATTTTAAGAGGGATTGCATTGAATTTATAGATTGCTTTAGGTAGTATGGACATTTTAATGATGCTAATTCTTCCAATCCATGAACATGGTGTATGCTTCCATTTATTTGTGTCTTCCTTTAATTTCTTTATTCAGTGTTCCATAGCTTTCTGAGTACAGGCCCTTTACCTCCTTAGTTAAGTTTATTTCTAAGTACTCTGTTTTTCTTGTTGCTATAGTAAATGGAATTGTTTTCCTAGTTTCTGTTTCTTATATTTCATTGTCGGTGAACAAAAATGCCTTCAGTTTCTGAATATTGACTTCGTATCCCACTGTTTTGTCAGATCAACTTATTAGGTAAAGTGTTTTTTGGTGGAGCCTATAGGGTTTTTTATGTACACTATCATGTCATCTGCAAATAATGACAGTTTTACTTCCTCCTTTCCAATTTGGATGCCTTTTTTTTCTTCTCTGATCACAATTGCTACAACTTCCAATACTATATTGGATAAAAGTGGTGAAAGCGGACATCCTTGTCTTGTTCCTGATCTTAGTGGGAAAGCTTTTAGTTCTTGCCCATTGAGTATGATGACAGCTGTAGGTTTCTTGTATATGGCCTTTATTATATTGAGGTATGTTCCCTCTATTCCCACTTTGTTGAATGTTTTTATCATAAATGGGTGATGTACTTATCAAATGGTTTTTTAGCATCTGTTGATATGATCGTGTGATTTTGTCTTTCATTTTGTTTATGTGGTGTATTATGTTTATTGATTTGCACATATTATACCATCCTTGCATCCCTGGGATGAATCCCACTTGATCATGGTGTATGATCATTTTATGTATTGCTGGATCTGGTTTACCAATATTTTGTTGAGGATTTTAGCTTCTATGTTCATCAGTAATATTGGCTTATAGTTTTCTTTCTTTCTTTGGTCTTTACCTGGTTTTGGAATTAGGATAATACTGACCTCATAAAAAGAGTTTGGGAGTCTTCCTTCCTCTTGAATTTTTGGAATAGTTTGAGAATGATAGGAGTCATCTGTTCTCTAAATGTTTGGTAAAATTCGCCTATGAAGCCATCTGGTCCAGGCTCTTTGTGTGCTGGGAGTTTTTTTATTACTGCTTCAATTTCCCTAGTAGTTATTGGTCTATTCGGGCTCTCTGCTTCTTCTTGATTCAGTTTCAGAAGATCATATGATTCTAGAAATTTGTCCCTTTTTCTCAGGTTGTCAAACTTCTTGACATATAGTTGTTCATAGTAATTTCTTATAATCCTTTGTATTTTTGTAGTATCAGTTGTAATTTCTCCTCTTTCTCTGATTTTATTTATTTGGGCCCTCTCCCTTCTTTTCTTGATGAATCTGGTTAAAGGCTTGTCGATTTTGTTTATCTTTTCAAAGAACAGGCTCCTGAATTTACCAATCCTTTGAATTGTTCTTTTAGTTTCTATGTCATTTAATTCTACTCTATCTTGTTTATTTCCTTCCTTCTACTTGTTCTGGGCTTTGTTTGTTGTTATTCCTCTAGTTCTCATAGATGTTGGGCTAGGTTAGCTATTTGATATTTTTCTATCTTTTTTAGGTTGACCTATATTGCTCTGAACTTCTCTCTGAGGATTGCCTGTGATGTGTCCCTTAGAATTTGGACCTCTGTGTGTTCATTTTCATTTGTTTCCAGAAACTTTTTGATTTATCCCTTGATCTCATTGTTAATCCATTCATTATTTAATAGCATGTTATTCAGTCTTTATGAATTTGAATGTTTTTTAGTTTTTTTCCTTGAGGTTGGTTTCTACTTTCAAGCCATTGTGATCTGATAAGAAGCTTGATAGGATTCAATTTTCTTGAATTTGTTGAGGTTGTTTTGTGTCCTACCATATGGTCTACCTTTGAAAATGCTCCATTTGCATTAGAAAAGAATGTATAGTTTTCTCTTTGGGGTGAAAGGTTCCATATATATCAATTAAATCCATTTGATCTGGAGTGTCATTCAATGACACAGCATCCCTGTTGATTCTTTGCTTGGAAGATCTATCCATTGTTGACAGTGAGGTGTTAAAATATCCTACTATGAGTGTGTTGCTATTGATATCTTTCTTGAAGTCCTCCAAGATTTTCTTTATATACTTGGATGCTGCTATTTTGGGTGCATATGTGTTTATAAGAGTTACATCTTCTTGATGGATTATTCCCTTAAATATTATGAAGTGCCCTTCTTTGTCTCTTTTTATGGCCTGTGTTTTGAAATCTATTTTGCCTGATATAAGTATTGCTACCTCAGCTTTTTTTTCATGTTGATTTGCTTGGAATTTTTTTTTCCACCCCTTCACTTTCAGTCTGTGTAGGTCTTCTGTTCTGAGGTGGGTCTCCCATAGGCAGCATATTGGTGGATCATGTTTTCTTTGCCTATTCAGCTACCCTATATCTTTTGATTAGAGCATTTAATCCATTTACATTTATTATTATTGATATGTACTTATTCATTGCCATTTTTTCCTTTTGTACCTGTATTCTCTCTCTCTCTCTCCCTCTCTCCCTCTCTCTCTCTCTTTTTCTTCATCTTCTTAAAGCTGTCCCTTTAGCATCTCTTACAATGCTGGTTTGGTGGAGATCAATTCTTTTAGCCTTTTTTTGGATCTGGGAAACTATTATTTCACCTTCTATTTTAAATGAGAGTCTTGCTGGGTAGAGCAATCTTGGTTGCAGGCCTTTGCTTTTCATTACTTGGAATATTTCTTGCCATTTCCTTCTGGTTTGTAGTGTTTCCATTGAGTAATCAGTTGATAGCCTTATCAGAGCTCCCTTGTATGTTACTAGCTATTTCTTCCTTGCTGCCTTTAAGATTCTTGCTTTGTCTTTAAATTTTGCTATTTTGATTATGAGGTGTCTTGTAGTGAGACTCTTTGGGTTCATCTTGATTGGGACCGTCTGTGCTTCCTGGAAGCACATCAAGTTAGGGAAGTTTTCTGTCATTACTTTTTCAAATAGGTTTTCCATCCCTTGCTTCTCTTCTTCTCCTTCTGGTATCCCTATGATATGGATATTATTTCATGTTGTTCTGCATCTCCCTTAAATCCTCTTCATTCTTTTTGAGTCTTTTTTTTGTTTTGTTGCTCTGTCTGGGAATGTTTTTCCACCTTGTCCTACAGCTCACTGATTTTGTCTTCTGCTTCATCTAGCCTGATTTTAATTCCTTCTACTGTGTTCTTCATTTCAGATATTGTACTCTTCCTTTCCTCCTGGCTCTTATTGATAGTTCCTGTGTCATTTTTCATGCTGGTATAGTTTGCAGTAAGTTCCTTGTAGCTTCTCTGTAGTTCTTTGTAGTTCTCACTGAGCTCATTGAGCATCCTTATAACCATTATTTTGAACTCCATGTCTGGTGGTTTGCTCACCTCTATTTCATGTAGCATTCTTTCTGGGGATTCCTTCTTTCCTTTTGATTGGGGGTTGTTTGTCTCCCCGTTTTAGGTGACTCTTCTTGTTTGTTTTTGCTTCTTAGATGGATCTGCTTTGACTCTCTGTCTTCGTGGTGTGACCTGCTGTCATTGTAGACCTGTGGGATTCAGTGGTGTAGTCTCCTTGATTTCTGAACTTGTTGCTCTTGGGATGTCCTTTGTGCTGTTTATGTGGGCTCTCTGGTTGTAATTGGGTTTTAGTTGTTGCTGGGTCATTCTTTGGTGGGTCTTTTCCTCTGCTGGCTGAGAGTCACTCCACCTACCATATTCTGTATGCTGTTGTACAGGTGCGGCCAGTATTAAAACCAGACAGCCCAGGAAAGAAATACACACGAGCGAAAATGATCCCCACCCACAATCACACTATCAACAGTAAATGAGCCAATATTAATAAAGGTGTAAAGAGATTAAGAGTATTATAAGAAAGGAAAAATGAATATGAGATGACCAACTGAAAGAAAAATAATTTTGAGGGTATGGGGGAAGCAATAATGAGTAGGAAATAAAAACCAGGTGAATAGAGAAATAAAGTAAAATTTACATCATAAATAAAAAAGATGGGAAGAAAGAGGAATGCAATTAGAGAAGGGAAGCATATAGTGTTAGGTTTAAACAGAATTTTTTTTTTTAAATAGAGAGAGGATAAAGAAGAAAAAATAGGAACTAAACTGGAGAAAAAGATCCACCACAGGACTATAGACAACAAATGAGTAAAGGTTAATATAGGTGGGATGGGAATAATAGGGGAAAAAAAAGAAAGAAAAGCTTAAGAAATATCTAGAGGAAAGAGAAGTGATTTTGAGAGGATAGAGGGAGAGGGAATACTTAGAGTGAGGAATGAAAGCCAGGATAAGACAAGGAAAAATTAAAATTTAAAACAAAAAAGGGAAAGTGCAAGAGGAAGGCAAAAGGGGTAGGAGAGGGGAACGGCAAAATTTGAGATCTGAAATACAATAATAGTGAAGACCTAGAAATAAAATTGAAGAAATGCAACAACAATCACCATATCAACAAACAAGGAGCAAAGATTAATAAAGAGGGAGAGAGAATAAGGGTATTTTAAGAACAGGAAGAAGAATGTGAAATGACTAATGACAAGAAAAATGATTTTGAGAGGCTGGAGGGCAAGAAGTAATATGAGTGTGGCAAGAGAGAAAATAAATTTAAAACAAAAATAAGAAGAGGAAAGAAGATGGTGAAATGGAAAAAGATAAGGGGGGAGCAAAACATGAGATTTGAAATGAACTATAATATAAAAACTAGTGACTTATTTGGCACAAACTTGAAGGACAAGAAATGAATGTTAAAAACTATGCAGGAGAGAAAATAACGCACATCATGAGGAAGACTGCGGTGGAATTCATCTCAATAGAATCTAGTGCTTACCACTGCCTTCTCTTTCTGTATCCTCCCCTGTTGATGTCAGATGGTGTCCCAGTCTGGACCTGGGCAATCTGTTCGAGACTACTGATGATCCACAGTATGTAGCTGACTCCTTTAGTTGTTAATAAAGTCGTTCTGTAATCAGCAGTCAGGCTTCAGTACCACAGGGTGGGGCAGAGCAACTCCTGGGGGGCGTGGCTATTGCTTCCCCTAGGCCGATACCACCAGGAGGGGCTTCTCTGCCTGTGCAAGATGGCTTCTACAGTATCGGGGATGACTCAGCACAGGGATCGTGGCAGCTGCTCTCTCAGTTCTCTCCCCAAAGCTGCCGTCCCCAGACTATCCTTAAGCATCTCTAGTTCACTCTGCTCACCCTTTGCCAGAGCCCAGGGTAAGTGGCTGCCATTGAAATTTTATGTGTTGGTGTCTTGAGAGGCTCTCTGTGTCTCCCACCATCTCTCCCTGGCAGACAGAAACTCTGCTGCTTTTCACAGCTGGATGTTATTTGGTTTCCTTTCTAGCTCTGGTGCTGTAGGCTGGGGAGCCCAGCTTGCGGTTTATACCCCACACTTCTCAGGGAGAACCCTCTGGCAGCTGAAGTTTCCCTCTGGCACTTCAGCTGCTTCCTGTGGGAGCCCGGCCAGCACTCTCACGTCTCCCCCACCACTCTGTACCAGTAACATTGTGGTGAAGCTGTTTCTCCTGTCTGTCCAGGGTTATAAGCCCTCCTTCCAGGTATGGTTTGATTGGTTATTCTCCATGATTTCTCTACAATTTAGTTGTAATTCCAGACTGGTGCTGGGAGGAGGTTAGTACAGCTTCCACTTACTTCTCCACCGTCTTGGGTCACTCATAAAAACCCGAGATGGCACTTTCTGTGATGAGGTACTGCTTGTTGACAGTGAAATGGAGGTTCTGAAGAACACCTTCAAAAAGTTGTCCAGGTAGGCAGCAGTGGAGGAGGTACAGACAGCAGGAGGATGATAGTCTTTGAGATGGGAGTTACCTTTGGGGCTTGAATTTGGGGCAGTAGCCAAGGGTGGCGGAGATGAGCAGTGCGGGGGTGAGTTCACCTGTGCTGAGATCTCATTAGGTCCAGGGATAGACCTCAGGCAGCCCTCTGCTATCCATACCAATAGCCCATCCTTTGTTTCCGGCCAGGTGCTGTGTCCGCTCTAGTCTGTGTTTAGCGTGTGAGCATTTCAAAAGCCTTTGGAATGACCGAGACCTAAATATGTTATTGATTCCAAAATATGAACTTTGGCACTTAACTTTAAAATTACCTTTAATTAAATGATTATAAGATATATCATTATTTTAACTGGGCTGTTGCAATTCAGCTTTTATATAGTTGTACATAAATAAAATTTAAAATTACAAAAACCACTTTAACAAAGTTTATTTAAATAGTAAATCCCTTTCAAACATTTAATGGAAAAGTGTATTAGATGTGCCTGATCATATGTCTGATCATATGGATAGAGCCCATAAAAGAGCGTCTAGGACCCTGAGAATATCTCAGCAGCCTTTGGCTTGGGTTCTGAATAGAGCCTCAGCGAGAAGTTGTTCAGAAGGTGTTTGTGTGCAGTGGGAAATGACACGAGTAAAAATAACGAGACCTCCAATATGACCCTCTTCAAGTCGGGAAGGGGATCCTCCAGTATTCTGAAAACCTTCTCTCTCAAAGGTATTAGTTTTGGCATTTGCCTTTGGTGGTTCGGAGGCATGATTTTATTGTTTCTTCACAATTTCTTAAATATCATGTGCTTTGAAGTAGGTGATGGGAAACATTGCAAAGGATAGGTATTTCTCAGGCTCACAGCCAAGAGAATACAGAATTTGGAGTTTTAAAATCTAGATTTAAATTGTAACAATAACTTCATCGCTTTGAGCCATAGTTTTCGTTGATGCTGACAGAATGAGATTAACAGCAACATATACCTCATAGGATTGTTGCAGGGGTTAAATGAGATAATATTTTGACAAAGTTTTTTGAGCTATGAAATGCCTGACAAATGTAGTTACGGTTGACAGGGCTTTCAGGTGGTATGATGTGATAAAGAAGGATGAAAAGAGATTAAAATGGCTGATTTATGACACACTGTTATCATTGGCTGATTCAGGCCATGTTTTATTAATTAATAATTAATCTGGTAAGCACCCACAACCCCCTATTTAAAACAAAAGCTAGGACTTTGGCAGTAACCTACATCTAACCATATGAGCTCTCCCTTCCAGCCACCTGTCTCTCCCCCTTCAAGGTAACCATCATTCTGATACAACTTTATTATTGTTTCCCTTTTCACAGTCTGCTACATCTCTCTATGTTCTTTAAAAGTTTGTACTTAAAATTTTAGTTGTTTTTAACTTAATGAAAACAGACATATTTTATGTATTTTTTTAAAAAAATTTATTTATTATTAGAGAGAAGGGAAGAAAGGGAGAAAGAAAGGGAGAGAAACATCAATGTGTGAGAAATACATAAATCAGCTGCCTCTCACGCCGCACTGCTCCCCCACCCCCCCAACCTAACCTGCAACCCAGGCATTGAACCAGCGACCTTTGGGTTTGCAAGCCGGCACTCAGTCCACTAAGCCACATCAGCCAGGGCATGTAATTATTTGGGGACTCACTTTTTTCACTTATAACTACATTGCTAGTATTTAACCATATTGTTGCATGTCACTGTAGCGTATTCATTTAGAGCTTGTGTGAATGTAGCATTGTATAAGTTCACTCTTTTATAAATGCACATTTGATTCTAGGCCTTTGCAAATCATTTGAGTGCTACTGCAAGTTTTCTTGTACTTGCCTCTTATTCTACGTGTGCAAGAGTTTTTCTTGGGTATATGCTTATGGAAGTATACATATGTATCAGTATACATTTCATAGGGTGTACCTAAAAGTTAAACTTTAGGAAACAATGTCAGACTTTCTTTTCTTTTTTTTAATTCCAGAAATATTTTAATACAATTGTAGTACAATTATGAAGTCACATCCAATCCACTGAATATATTCAAGTGATTAATAAAAATATTATACATCTTTACTTATTCCCTTAATATGATTAAAGTATTTGGTTCTTATAGATCAGACTCATTGCCACATTCATTCATATTTGCACTGCTGGTCAAACAGCATGTACGTCAGTCTACGGATTCTAGTAGGGTGGCCTCGCTCCTTATTGACCTGAAGTCCAAGTATCAAAATCGAATATTTTCTTTTTAAAATGCCACAGTGTTTGAGTCCTAGAAAGGAACGGTTAACCAATTTAAGGCAAGATATTGAAACTTTTATACGACTTTAATCTGAAAAAATAAAAGACTACTTTATCAAAGATCATACTTGCCTTAACATTTAGATACCCACTGATTCTTATAAAGGCAGCAATAAAAATGTCAGTGCAAGTTCTACATTGGGTTCCTCAGTTAAGAAAACAATAGGTTTTTGAAGTAAACCATTATTTTCAAACCCTAAAACACTCTAAGAGGAAAGAATTCTTCTGGTGCAGGACTTACATAGAGCACAATGATTTTTACTCAATAAAGATAGATATAAAACATGATTATACATAAAAATTAATGTCTTGGCCAGTTTATTTAAACTTTTGATTGATTTACTTGAATGCAGGCTTTAAAATAATGATTTAAAAACCAGCTGATTTAAAATCTGTTGATAGTAGTAGTGCAAAAAGAAGGCTAAAGATTAGCATTTCACAAAGAAATAACATATTAAAAATATGTGAAGTGTGTGTGTGTGTTGGGGGGGTCTTTTTAATAACCAAAAAAAGGCACAAAATGAGTTAAATTAAGAGAAAACGTAGCACTTGTTCTGAACCCTGGTTAACTATGAAATATTAGTCTTAGAATTGACTTTTAGGTAAGAATCCAGTTTTCTTGTCATTGAAAAGTGACATCACGCTTTCTAGCTCTATTATTTGCGCTGATAGACACCGCAGTGAGACTTCAGATGGGCAGTGCACATTACCAAACCCGTACTTTTACAGTGGCTAAGTGACAACTCATAGAGTGGAATTAGCTCGCAAAGGCTTAAGTGAAAATATCTGGTACTTTTACATTTGTAAACTTACTTGCACACTTGAAGGAAATGGTATGTGAAAAAAGAAAATAAATAGTGATGATTTATGATCTGCATTTTAATTAATGCATTAAATAGACAATACATTTTAACATTAAAAAAAAGACATTCATATATCATACTCACATGGTTTCCTACAAATGGGCCAATAATGTTAGGCACCAAAAATGTCAAGTTTGTCTCTTTTTTTCAGCCTGTCCCACTAATACATCCTCAACTCATCACTTTCAGCTTACTCAAGATATTATGTACCCTTACTAGTGTTTTTTCCACAGAAAGATCATTTTCTCTACTTCTGACATGTGACTTATTTAAAGACAACCATTTGATTTATGTTTTTGTTACCCAGTAACTGAACGAGATTCATCAATGTAGCTATATACTAAATTTCATCATTCCATTATAATCCTACACGTACTTCCAGGAGTGTGAGTTGAAGTTTGATAGTTTCACTTCCATATATCTGTACTCCACTCTCTCATTAAACAAGCGAAAGCTGTTTACCTGTGTACCCATCCCTATTTGGTAGAAGAACTCCAGCGAGTAGGACCGACTCTTCACAACAGGCCCAGGACAAGAATTCTAGGGTCTACACTGAATTTTTTGTAGACTTTTATGGTAAAGTTGGTCTTGTAAGCTGTCTTACATTTGTAAACGTTGTACATTCAAAAGTTATTTTCCTCAATATAATGTGACTCCAAATCATAAAGGACATCATTGAAATTATTTACAGTAACTGTTAAGAATAAGATTCATTTTTATTTGTTGTTCAAGTTCACACACAGTTTTGTGTTTAGTTTGGATAAATATGTGTGTATATATATATTCTGTGGCTAAAATAGAAATGATAATAGAGATTGTAACAATCTAGGTGCTGTGAGATAACTGACAAAATATGCAATGTAGAAAACCAAGAAAGAAAGGACTGTTTGCAATTTATTTGTCCAGGATGGAATTTCTATGAGCTATGCAAATGTTTAGTGTACATGGTGATACCTGCAGACTGTTTTTCAAAGTGTTTCCATCACTCATACTTCATCAGCTATGAGCCCATGTTGTCTTAGGCACATAGTAATATTAGACCGAAAACTTTTTTTTTACCAATTGAATTCCTATAATATGTTATCTCATTGTGGATTTGATATGATTTACTCTGATCACTAATGATGAAAAATGCCTTTTTATATGTCTATTAGCCCTATGTGTTTGCATTTCTGCAAAATGTCTGTCTGCCCATTTAATTTGCCCTTTTCCTCATTTGGTTATTTGTGCTTCTTTTGTTGATTTGTAAGAGTTCTTCATATGTATTTCTGTTCACTGAATTTTAATTTAAATTATGGTTGGTTATTTTTGATAATATCTTTCCCCTAACTCCTACTTTTGATGCCCTTTTCCATTTCTTTAAATATATAAAATATATTTTATATTTAATGTCCAATAATATACTTGAAGTTTTTGTCTATGGGTTGTGTCTGTCTCGTTTCTGTAGTCCCGCCTGTGAGGCCTTGTTTCATTACATGTTTTGCAATTAAAAAAAAAAAGTATAATTAACATACAACATTAGTTTTAGGTGTACCACATAATGATTTGATGTTTGTGCATACTGTGAAATGATCAGCACCGTAAGTCTGCTTAACATCGTCACCATATGTAGTTATGGGTTTCTTTTTCCCTTGTGATGGGGACTTTAAGATTTACTCTTAGCAATTTTCAAATGTGCGGTACAGTTCTATGAACTATAGTTGTCATGTTGTGTCTTATATTTCTGTGATTTTTTGATAACTGGAAGTTTGTACCTTTTGACTCCCTTAAACCATTTTACTCACCCCCTACTCCTGTTTTGCAACTTTTTATTATGAGGTTTCCTTTGCTGGAACTTCATGGTTATTTTTGTGTCTTGGATTGAAGGTATATTTCTCCAGAAAGGATCTCCTTTTATTTCTGCCGGGCTCTATTAACCATGGGAAATAAATTGTCAGCAGCAGTGGTTTTGATACAGCATAGGTAGTATAACTGGTCACAAATCCCTACAATGAGCTTGTGGTTATGAAAATGTTTTTCCTACTCCATCCAGTCCCAGGCTTGACATGGGCAAATGTCCCTGCCATCTCAGGATATTCTGACTTGTTTTCCTAATTTATACTTTCCTGGCTTTATTTGCGAATGTCCCAATCAAACTTCCTCGTTTTTGTCTTCCCTCCCCTCCCAGGTGTTTGGCCTTCAAAGGGGAAGCTTTAGGTTACAGGGATCAACACATCACCTCTATTTCTATTGCTGTTGAAGATTTCCCTTATTTTCCTGCCAACTCACTGATGTATAATAAGTGTGTTTGTGTACATAAAATTGTTATTTTGTCCAGCATTTTTAGAGATTGTGTAATAGGAAGGCTTGCTAGAATATCAAGTCTGCAATGTATCTGAGAAACCCTTGTCTTATTTTTTGTAAGACTAAAGAGGTTCCCCAATTTGGTTCCTCTCAGATCAGAGCTATATGTACCCCAGAGTTCTGGCTTCCATCCTAGGTTCATTGAGAGTTAAAAATTCTTGATGTCATTATCAACATATACTCCTGCCCTCCCCCAGCCAGGGAGCCAAGACGTGGCTTTTAATTCTCCTTTCTAGAATAATTTTATTTCTACTTAGGGCTGTGCAGTAGTGCATTGAGCCAGCTGTTTCTCATCTCTTAGTCTTGAAGGAGATGACACAGCAGCTTCATTTCCCGCAGAGAGTAGAATTCATGCTCACATTGGGTATTGAGATACTGTAGTGACTCGCTTGTTTTCAAATCTCAAATTTCAGTACATGTTTGTTATTTCAACTAAGCCAAGTCAACTTTCTCATTACACAATGTTTTGTTATAATTTGGAGTTGACCATAAAACCTCAAATACAGTAAATATTGATGCATTATTTTTATGATGAAAAATCCAGATAAATGATAAAATAGCTCTGGGAAAGGGAAAAGGATATGTATATATATATATATATATATATATATATATATATATATATATACACACACACACACACACACACACACATATTTAAAGATTTTATTTATTTGTTTTTAGAGAGAGGGGAATGGAGGGAGAGAGAGAGGGAAAGAAACATGGACATCGGTTGCCTTTCGCATGCCCCAACTGGGGACCCGACCTGCAGCCCAGGCATGTGCCCTGACTGGAAATCAAACCAGTGACCTTTGGGTTCACAGCCCAGCACTCCATCCACTGAGCCACACCAGCCAGGGCAAGTATGTAGTTTACAAAAAAAAAAAAAATTTTATTTTTAATTTTAGAAGGAGGAGGAGGGAGGAAAAAAGAGAGGGCAAGAAACATTGATGTGAGAGGGAAACATTGATTGGCTGCCTTCTAGACCAAACCTGCAACCCAGGCATGTGTCTTCACTGGGAATTGAACCCGTGACCCTTCAGTTCACAGGATGATGCCCGACCAACTGAGCCATATGGGCAGGGGCAAGGGATGTAGATTTTTAAATAGCTAATTGTAATGTGTTGTAAAGCTTAAACTTTCACCTAGAAATTCTCTAAACTTCATGATAGATAGGCTTTATTCTAATTCACTCTAGTAAGAGTAGAATCTATATTCTACTCGTGGTACAGACATTTTGGAGCATAATTAGGCAGTATCTTTCAATTATAAATAAGAAGATATTTTATTTATTAATTTTAATAGTTATTTTATTTTAATATTATTTTGTTTAATTTTAATTTTAGTAAAGTTATTTTATTTAATTTCTAATAAATAAAAAACCAAATTATTTTGTTAATTTTTATTTATTGTTTTTGGTAATCAACAACTTTCTAAAAAAATATTATAGTTCAAAACACACCTTTTCTTTTTTTTCCCTAGAGGGGAGGATGAATTAGGGGATTAGGAGGGGATATTTTTTATTTTCTTTCTTAGATGTGATTGATACTCAGTACATTGTATCTCTAATTCATTAGCTTTTAAACTTACTTCAGGATAAATATATTAACAGACCTTGTGTAAGCTGGAAGACAAAACCTGAAAGATACTGCAATTTGGGCATTAAAAGAACATTAGAGATGAGGGATGGACGCATGGACACTTTAGGAATCTCAAAAATTATCCAGCCTGAGTTGTCACTTTGAGGAAACAAAGTGACCCAGAAAAGTGACCTGAGATTCCAAACATCATAACCTTTTACTTTCAGAGTCGCAGCTGGAAACATGGCTCCTGGGTGACATGCTCTTTACTGTGCTGCATTGTTTCTCTGTGAGTGCCCTGTTTAGCAAAACATTTCAAACTTTTTATATTATAAACTTAAAAAATATATTTGTTTTGTAAAATGAACTGACCCCCTCAAGTTTAAAATTAATTTAGAAAATCCAAATATTTTACATTAAAAAACAAACAACCCATATAATAATCTTTGGAATTTATGGGACTATAAACAGCAGGCAACACAGATTTTTAAAGTTTATTTTATAATATGTGTAATCACCATGACTCCAGACAAATTCGTCTGTTTATTAGAGCAAAAGAATCAGGAAGTCTGAGATGTAGACGGTTTAGGATACTAGGGAAGTGAAAAAAAACCTCCTCTGAAATGCTGCTTTTTATAAACAAATGACTATCATTTCCTGTTTTTTAAATCCATTAACTCCTTTGAAACATCATCAGCTCTCTGTAGCTCCAGAGATGACCATAAATAAGTAAAACTATAGAAGAAAAGAAGCTATGAAGACACAGATAGTTCACGTCAACAGCAGTTTTATTGTTGCTGACTAATGACACTAGTAATGGTAGCTGCTATCTTAGGCACTTCCGGTGAGCCAGGCACTGTACTAGGCAATGGGCATTAATTCACTTAATCCTAACAGCAGCCCTAGGAAGTAGATTTACTTGATCAATTAGAAAAAGGAAGCTCAGAAAGGGGAAGTAGCTTGTCCAAAGTCAGCAGCTAATAAGTGGTGAAGCTGGGTGAGGAAGCACACCGATCTGCCGGGCTCCAGGGCACGTCTAACCTCAGTCCGCTATCATCTCCCCAATTAGCTTGTGAGAACAGCCTCATTTCTGGTGTATGGTTAGGACAGTTTTACAGTGGGCTATGAGACTATGTGAATACTTTAAACCTCTTTTTCCAAATAAGCTTCAGGGCAGTTTTGAGAGACAATGATTGTGGGGAGAAGGAAGATAAAGAAGGAACTAATATTTATTGAAGGAAATCGGTATTTACTGAGCACTTACTGTGTGTTAGGCAGACAGATGCTTTTGCAGACGTCACTCACTGTTCATGTTTCCATTCCACAAATATTTACCGAGCACCTGTTGTGGGTTTGTCATTGTGTTAGGAACTGGGACTCCAACCCTGAACAAAACAAACGTCCCCGCCCTCCCAGGGCTTGTTGTCCAGAGGGTCAGACAGATAGCACACTGATTAACTTGTAAATATATAACATGTCACATGGGGATAAGTGCTTTGGGGGAAAAAGAAGCAGGTGAAGGGGTATAGAATGATGGGAGTGGTAGGTAGTATTATACAAGGTTGTTTGGGAAGAAGTTTCTTTAAAAAGGTGAGATTTGAGCAGGTATCTAAAGACGGATCATGAGTCCTTGTGGGCCATGGTACGGGCTTAGGATTGTACCGAGTGAAGCGGAAGCTCCTGGAGCGTTTTGCGCAACATGCCTGATATACTCTGACTTGTGCTTTTATAGACTCAGTCTAGCTTCTGTGTGAAGAATAGATGGCTGAGGGACAAGGAGAAAAGGTGACTTTGAATAAGAAGTCACTGTCACTTGTTCAGTGCCTATGATGCATTGTATGTATAGCAGTTCTAATCAGTTCAGTAATCCAATTGAACTGTTAGCCCTGTGCAGGTGTTAGGACTAAAAAGTTCCCAGTGGCTTAGCAATTTGCCAAAGGCCCCACAACTATGACTGTAGGAACTCTTTATCAAATGGAGAATTTTGGCACAGCTCTTGAAAATGACAGCTGTCACTTAGGTTGGTCTCCTATGTGTGAGATTTGGTCCTAAGTGCCTTGAATACATTACTCTTTTATAACAGCTCTGAGAGGTAGGTATTATTGTCATTTGTAGATGAGGAATCAAAGGTTCAAAGAGATTGTGACTTAATGACTTGCAACAAGGCCCCATAACTAGTAAGGGACAGAATTGGGAATTGAAGCCCTGATCTGCGGACGTCCTACTTAATTATGGTAAAGCAAAGAATTTATAAAATAGTGAATGGTTTTATTTTTCTTTACCTTTCTGAGTTTTCCCCCTTGGCTTTGATTGCTTTTGGGTGATCCACACACCATCCTTTTTTTGGAAGAAATTGCCTAATAAGTTACTAATAGCTTAGGATACCTTTATATATTTTATTATCCCTTGTAAGTATGTGCATTTTTGTGAGCTTATCACAGGGAGGAACATTGAAGAGTGAATCTCTAACGGGAGAATTTTAGACATTCTGGCACCAGTTTTTGGTAGGAACTTACGACTCCATCAGATGCCATGAAAGAGTGTGTTCTTCCTGGAGAAGCAGGATGGCAGGTGAGAACACAAGGTCATCTACCTTCCTAACTCAACAGAATGGCGGTGATGAGTGTGTACCCTGAATTAGGGAAACGAGGAGCAGTGATCACATTCTAATTAAAAGCAGGTTCCCCAGGCAGTATTTCTCTTGAGTAGTATTATGGGTACACTGTGTTGCTGTTTGTATCGAGACTTGTTTGGCTCCTTGAATCTCTGTTTCTGTGACAGTGAGAACTGGCTCTGGGAAAAATTGTGAGGCAGAAAAAGTTTATCACGCTTTACCTCTAGGAGCTCATTGTCCCCTCTTCCTTTTATCAAAGTATTTCTTCAGGATATAGCCTGATAACTTCATTCACTGCTTTGTGTCTATCAGGATCTTGAAAAGAAATAAAAACCTTTAAACCAAAAGAATGAATCTTTATTACCGGCATTTACGGCATCATTGTGCAGGTAATGTGAAGGGAGGTGAAAAAATTTTTTTAGAGTCCTCAAAATGATATACTTTTTGGTAATATAACTATAATCACTGATATTTTAAGTACTCGTTACCTGGTTTTCATTTTATCTTTTCATCTTAGAATGAAATACTATAAAAATGTTTTGAGTATTATGTGCTAGGCAGGCATAATATTAGATGCTTTACATACATTATATCACTTTGATGCTGCCTGATATCCAATGAAGTAAGTGTGATTATCCACATTTAGAATATGGGCAAATCAGAGAGGTTAAATAGCTGTTTCACGGTAGTGTGGGTGGTAAGTAATGGAGCCGAAGGAGTCTGTGGCCTCATAGTTCAGCCTGATAAAAGAAGTCCTGTGTGATCATTCTTCCCATTAAATTATACAGTGTATGAGTTATAGCAGTTGTTTCTACTTCCCTGAAATGCAGTAAAAGCGACTCATGAAACTCTTGTAAAGTAATATTGTAGCCAATTGTATTTGTTAGGATTCTCCAGAGAAACAGAACCAAAAGGAGACACACACACACACACACACACACACACACACACACACACTCTCTTTAAGAAGTTGGCTCACGTGATTGTGGGGCTCACAAATCCAAAATCTGTGAGGCAGGTCTGCAGGCTAGAAATTCAGGTAAGATCTGATGTTGCAGTCTTGGGTCTGAATTTTGCCAGCTGGAAACTCAGGTAGGGTTTCTGTGTTGCATTTTTGAGGAAATTCCTTCTTATTTGGGAAGTCCTAGTCTTTGCTCTTAAGGCCTTTAACTGTTTGGATGAGACCACCGACACTACGGAGAGCAATCTACTTTATTCAGAATCACCTCTAAAAAAAATACCTCCACAGAAACATCTCGACTGTTGTTTTGCCTAAACTGGGTGCCATGGCCCTGACAAGTTGACACAGAAAATTAACCGTCATACCAGTAAACAATGATTTTCACTGAATAGCTTTTTGAAGGTACCTGGCTTCTTTACCTGCTAACTTTCTGGCTGGTTCCTATGGTGTGGATACAGTCACAGAACCAGTTCGGGAGGAAATGATGTAGGCGCAACGGAACAGCTATTGGCTTATTCTGTTATTCCACAGGGGTGTGTGTGTGTGTGTGTATGTGTATGTGTGTGTGTTTCTGATACAATTCATAATATTGCTTTCTGGACATAGATATACGTTTAAAAATTTCTTCTTGTTTTAAGTTGCTGTTGGAGAAAGCTATCAGACTGGCTGGGATGGCACCCATTAAGAAAGGAAGGAGGAAAAAGAAGCCCTTAAGCAATATTACAGGGTCAGGAGTACAGCTGAGAATGGGCGGAAGGTCAGGAGATTGGAATGCACATAAACCCAAAGTGTACAGTATGACTAAGGAGGAGAGGGATGGGCCTGCACATCCAGAGCACAGGCTTATAACTGATAAGAGAGCCCTGCGGTGAAAGAATGAATGGATTTGCTTTATAAGCCCAGTGTGAAGAGTTTACCTATTTTCTTGTTATAGGCAATTAGAAGTGAGAAAAATGAGTATTACTGCTTTTGTTTTTAATTAGCATAATATCATAGCTCATATACTGTTACAAAAATATGTGTCAATGGCATGTCATATTCTGCAGTACATCTCCTGTGTTAAAGGGGACCATGAACAAGATGATTTATACACTCTTGTTCTCTGCGTGTGTGAGAAAAAAGACAAACAAAGACTCAGGTGGCTCAGTGATGCTTTGGTACCAGCTTGCTCCCCTCTCAGCAGGCCCTTGCACAACACTGACGCGTCTGTCCAAGGAGCAGGTTTCCTCGGTTACTCCTGCAGTGCCCGGGGCCGGGGCTGGAGCTGGAGGGCAAATGTGGGTCTCTTGGAGGTTGGGGTCTAGCCATCCTTCTGAATCACCACGTACTCTGTGGCTTATCGGAGAGACGTGGCATCTCAGACCTCCTCGTATGACTCATCGGGGACCTGCCAGTTTCTCTACTGCCCTTCTCTTGTCCCCACTGTTACACTTCTGCCTGACTCCTGATCTTCTTCATATTGCTCCTAGGTAAACTACCTCGACTTCTTACTCTGTCGGCCACAGCCCAACCTTCTCCTCCCCTTCTCTTTTTCTAGTCTCTAAATATTTCTCAAATCCATCCTCTCCTGTCCATCCCTAGTTCAGAGAGTTAGTTCAGGCTGTCATCATTTGCTGAACTGTTACAAAAACTGCAAACTGATTTTGTCTGAGGTTGACCCCTCTCCAGGCCATTCTCTCCATGGCTGTCAGAGTCACCCTCTATCAGAGCAAACTACTTCTAGCCCTTCAGCAACAATCCAGCTCCTATAAGATCAAGCGCAAGTCTAGCAGGGGGGCTTCCACAATCTCCATCGACCACCTGCTTCCACAGCCTCGTCTGCTGCCACTTCCACCTCATGCTTTCTAAGCACCTTATGATTTTCCACTTTTCATTCTGGGGCACTGGTTACAGAACTCATAGCTCTTAACATGTCTTCTCCCCTCTTCCCACTCTCTTCTTCTTAGCTACCTCAGTAGCCATTTTGGAATAAGATGGCAATAGGCAGGCAAGCAAGCAAACGAATGCATTTCCCTCCTTCTCTGGTTCCAGAGTAATTCAGAGTAGCCTTAAAATGAACAGTAGTGCCGAGGAAAGGAGGAGATAGAGGAGGAGGTAGCTGCTGTGGTGATCGCGAATGTGTGAATGTTTGAGGGGGAGACAGGCGGACCTACAGAGCCAGGCAGTTGGACAGGCAGATACTTGACTTTCTAGCCCTTGTTGGTAGAGCATCCTCTCTCAATCTCTCTTCATGTGGGACCCAGCTGCTGAAGCTCAGTTACCAAGCCAGTGGGTTTATTCAGCACAGTCATTGGGGCCACTCCCAAGAATGGGATTCGAAAGTGGACCAACAGTCACTGCCCACACAGTGAATTTGAGTCTGAGTCTATAACCTCTGGTGTAAGACATACCACTTTTTTTTTTTCCATCTCAACTTAGGCTCTGACTCCCAGTCACACTTTGTCAGGCCTGGTGCTTGCTTCTCAGTTCCTCTACCTCAGAGTTGCGTCAAGGCTCTGGGGTCTAAGATGCCAGAGTGTCAGCAAATAGAAGGGAACTTGGCGCCTCCAGCTAGCACTTACTATCCCGGTGGCTGCTCCGCAGGGCCCTCCAGGCTGCTCTGGGTTACCCTCAGGACACGGGGACCTTTTGAAGGGTTAACTACGTGTCTGTCCCTCCTAGACACACCAGGCACCCGTCTCTCTCAGGGTCTTCTGGGATTCACAAAGTCCCCTGCTCCACGATCCACAGGTGCTCCCTTTAACCCAAGGGGCCCTCTTTGTAGGCTGGGGAAAGTCGTTTTCTCTAGAACCTTCTTCCCTTTTCTGTAACCTTAGCCTCAGCAGTTTTAGGTTTGTGGTAAAGGAAAGGCAGATATGCTTGCAGCCTGTTTCTGCTTCCTGCCTTGACACATTCTTTCCCCAGGGATAAAGCAAGGAAGGGATGGGCCCAGATTACCTTCTGAAAGAAACGTGTATTACAAAGGCAAAATGAGACCGGAAGTAGTCCTTTTGATAGATGTAGGGGCTTTGGACACATAATTGTTCTGGACGAATTGCAAATGCTCTAAGACTGGAATGTGCAGGAGATTTTAGGGAAAACCCAGATATTAGTTAAGGGCATTTGTGATGCACTTAGCATTTATTCTTCAGAGGGGAGGCTGCAATTGAACTGGGTTGCCACCATTCAGTATGATGTAGCCCGTGCGGGCAGAGCTTTCCACCCAACCAGCTCAGCGGCCATGGACCTCCTTGTGTCCTGGAACTGCTCCCTGGTCCCATTCAGTTATGGCTTTTGGTAGCAAGGTTATTCCTACTTAATGCACATGGAATAAGCCCTGTTTTCCTCAGAAGGGGGCAATGGCAGTGCTAGGCACTTAAGGTTTCCTGGACTTAACTTCAGTGCAATAGTACAAAAAAATTTTTAAGTGAAAAAGTAATTCTTCCACTTGATTGAAGTAGTAATTGAAGTGAGAGAACAACTATGTAAAAGCTATCATCAAAAGCAATTTTCTGAAGTTTCATTAATAAAGACAGGTAATGAAAATGAAGGGATAAAGACAACCCCACTTATGTTTCAACAGGGAAGAATTGAGTATAAAATTCCTTTTTTAAGATAACGAGTTTATCTAAGTTTTTATTGTTGTCTCCAACAATGGGGACAATGAATTAAAAAAAAAAAACCCAACAGAATGAGGAATGTATTGGAGGAATGTATTTCCAAAGAACTGAAGGTTCAATAACCAAGCTTGGGGAAAGATTGGTATGGGAACTACACTGGCCTTGTCTCCTGAGAACCGCTAGTAAGCGTGACCTTGTTCCAGTAACTTCCAGTTTCCGTGTTTCTGTTTGTTGTTTCAAATTTCCTGGAGTGAAAATCCTATTGGCTCAGCTGGAGTTAGTCATCTACCCCTGGGCTGCACAAGTGTGACTAGGAAACATCACTTAATGCTAAAATTCACTGAATGCTTTCCACATTTTGGGCATTGATCTTAGCCTTCTTCAAGTTGTATTTATTCTGCTACAATAACCCTATGTCTTATGTACTGTGATGTTTCTCACTTCTCAGAGGAGAAACCTCAGAGAGTCCAAGCAGCTTTCTAAGATCATATAGTTTTTACCCAATATGCAATCTTTGGTATGATATACACATATTTTTAACTTTATAACTGGGGAGGATAGATGGCAGTTGCAGTTTGGTCTCTGGGAACCTCCTGTGTATATACCTTAGGGCCCCACATGAGTGATCATAGACACCATCTTCTTTCCAACAGAAGTCAGAGCCATCGTCTAGCTGTCTGAAGTCCTTGACCTCAAAGCCTTCTCCGTGATCTAGACAAGAGTGGGAGAGACATGTGGGAACAGGGTTGGCCATGGGTAGGGGCAGGAGCCAAAAATAGCAGAATCAGCAACAGTAGTGATGGGTGGGTGGTTCAGCTAGATACATGGAGAGCATGAGCCAGCATTTCCTGAGTTATACAGTTCAGTTCCATTTCCTGGGCATTTGTGATGTTAACCAGGGTTCTCAGGATGGAGCAGAATCCATGGAACCACAGATGGAGAAATCAGCACTTGGACGTCAGTGGGAATATGGCGTCACCTAATTCTGTTTGATGCTAATTTAACCGAGCTGTTTGAGTAGCCCTCTTCTTTTTGTTTTGTTTTGTTCCCTCCCCTCTAGTTTCTTCTCTTTATTTTTTTAAGCTGTCATGCTTTTTTATTGATTACCGTTATCCCTACTCTTTCCACCCCCGCCATTGTTCCTTTACTCTCTGAATACAACAATGTTGCCTGTTCCTTAATTGCTGCCAGGGCCCCCAAACTCATATGCCTGCAGGGACCAGGTATCACAAATGAATGAAGTGGGCCAGGTAAGGACTGTGTCAGACTGGAAAGCACATGTCCTTTCTAATTAGGGGAAACGACTACTAGGTCCAATGCTCCACATCTGAATTTTAATGCAAAATTACGAATTTTTAAATGTTTGCCATTCACCAGTTCGTTTGTTTTTTGAAATGGTCAGGGCAACCATAACACATCCACAGGACGGCTCCACCAGCAGTCAACATTTTTGGATCTGATATGGTTTGCGATGATATGGTCAGGGAGTGAAGGAGGTGGGGAACACCTGTATCTTCACCCTGGCTTCTAAAGGGACTATCGGTGCTCCCCCCTGGCCAGTGTGGCTCAGTTGGTTGGAGCTTCATCCTGTAACCAAAAGGTCGTCAGTTCGATTTCCAGTAAGGGCACATACCTAGGTTGTGGACCTGATCCCTGGTCGGGGTGCATATGATCCCCTGTAAAATTCCCTATCTTATTGACTGTGGCAGCAACCAATTGATGTTTCTCTCTCTCCCTTCCTATCTCTGTAAAAGCTACAAAAAAAAAGTCCTTGTGAGGAAAAAGAAAATCAAATAAAGGGACTATAGGTGTTCCTGTCGATTTCTCCCTCCTAATTGACTATACTGTAAATCATATTTTCTGTGTATCTTTATATTATTCCACTGGAAGACATAGTTTTCAGCCTAATATATAAAGATGATAATTTTAAGTCTAAGTTGACTATTTACGACCTTTGCTCTCCTAGTTAGATATTAAGCCCCTCCAAGGCAGAAGTCTATGAGTGCTTAAGACATATTTTTAATTGACTGATCCAAACATCCCTTTAAAATATAAGATGGAATATTCTCTAGTTAAAGAGATGTTTTCAGTATTTGAGTTTGTCTTCTTAATGTGTTTCCGTTTTGTGGGGCTATTTTCAGAGTTATGTTTGATTTTCTTTTAGGCAAATTATATAAAATTTCCTCCTCAGTTTGGGAAGACTGTTCGCAGATGTTTAAATGGAAACTAGTTCTTGATGTCTCTATTTCTGTAATTTCAATATGATCGAATTAAGGTAGACTTGCAAAAAAAGATGTCTATGCTATTTGGACAGATTTTTACAATTTTAGAAAAATTTGGTATTTTGACACTTTACCTAGGTTTTCTGTTATGTGTAATCTTTTGGGGAGAGGATTTAGGGAGGTGTAGGAGCTCACAGGACCACAGAATCTTAGGGCTGGAAGGGAGCATGGAATAAATTTGACATTTCTCAGTGAAGCCTTCGTTCCTTGGAGTAGGAAGGTGCCCACTACCACACAAAGCAGTCCTTTACACTTTTGAGTGGTTGCATATTTTTGGATTTTTTTTTTTTATTGTGAACGTCACCTGTCTCTGTTCATTTCCATACTTTGGGCCTAGTGCTGAGCACAGAACAAGTCTAAACCTTTCGGGTTCCTCAAATACATGGTAAGATCTTTGAGAGCTATATGTTCTAGGTTCCTCCCAGTGTCTGGGACCACGTTTTGGGGCACGCAATAACACATAGTTGAGAGCACAGACTTTTCTGACCCAGATGGAAATCCTGGCTCTACCTTGTACTGACAGGATGACTGTGGACAAGTTATTTAACCTCCTTAAGCATCTGTTTCCTTATTGGGTTACATTGAGTACTAAATGAGAGAGTGAGTAAAAATGCTTTGTATGGTCCCTGACTATAGTCACTCAATAAATGATGTGTATAGTTAGAACAAGCTGGTTGTCCTAATGCTAAGCCAAGAGAATTTGAAGCCGTGCTCCTCATGGAAGTGAGTCGTTGCTACTTACCTTGTAGAGCTTCTTACACAGATAGAGGAAAATGATCCTGGAAATGTCTTCCTTCCTGTGTCCCAACACTGAGAACAGTTTCTCCAGAAATATAATACCAAGGGACGCTCTAATGCACAATCTTTATACCCTAAAAAGAGTTCGTTTCCTGAATAACAGTGGTCTTCTTTTATAGGCTGATGAACTGGGCCTCTCCCCCTAAAGAAATCTTTGACTACCTTAACTCTTTTCCCAAAGAGTCCTCCTCCCTTGAGTCAGACCCAGGTACCTCCCAGCTTCCCGCCCTCTGACCTCTCTTTCCTCTCTGGCTCCCCCCACGTTCCTCTTCCTCTCTGAGTTAAGGGCTCCCACAGACCTCCCCTAAAATGAGAGAGTGAGAGCCGGCTGAGGCCTCACTGACCCAGAGAGCACAACCCCTTTCAGTATTTAAAGGTGCTTTTCAGTTGAGAGGCTAATTAAGAGCTGTTTATTTGATGATAGACTGCTTGAATTATTTGGCTAGTTTTGAAAAAATTTTAAACAAAAAGAAGCACTCAGCCCCTGAAATTGCCATCAGTCATTTTGTTTTCAAGGGTTAAATACAGTTTCTTACATTTTCCTTAACTGTTTTCTTCTCTATCTATTTATATATGGTAGAAATTGTATTCCCTGGAATCTGTAAAGTCCTTTAGTGGGCTTTTGATTTTTGACTTATTTCCAAATAAAAAAGCTAATATACAAAGAGGGATAGATAGTCTTGGGCCATCCAAGTATTTTTATACTACATGTAAGAAGTTACTGTTCGTATGTACCTAATCAAGGGAATTTTAAACAAAATTGGACCTTAACGTTTTCTCAATTTTGATGCCGTTTTGTTTATATAAAATATATTTTAAAAATATGATAATGAACCAACAGTGTGTTCACCATGCTGTATAGTAAATGAAACACAGAAGGAGCTTCTTTTAAATCCTTCTGTCTAAACTTATGCTTTGGACTGAGGCAAGCAGATGGCCTTTATCTAGTGTCTTATTGATACAGGCCAGCACTTTGGTGCTTCTCTAAGTGTATGTGAAGAAAAGCTACAGGAAAGTACGTAGATGGACGTTATTTATCACTGTGTACTAGAACCTGGGGATCCTGATTTATGAAAACAGGCCTAAACCAAGTGACATTTAAAAAAAATGAAAAAGGCCTTTTATGTGTTTCCCCCTCAACTCTTCATTTTGAAAATGAAAAAGTTGAATGAGCAATACAATGAATACTTTTTGTTAACCTGTTGCTGCATCTTTCTGCTTTTATTGAAACAATTGAAAACAAGTGGAGGCATCATGAGTGTCTTCAGCTTACATCCTCTAGATTAAGAACACTTTCCTATATAACCACGATATCATTACCACATTTGAGAAAATTAACTATAATTTCCCAATGTTTTTTAATAAACAATCCATTATCCATGTTCAGATTTTCCCCATTGCCCTAACATGGTTGTTTTGTTTTGTTTTGTTTTATTTTATTTTACTTTATTTTATTTTATTTTACTTTATTTTACTTTATTTTACTTTATTTTACTTTCATTTGCTTTATTTTATTTTATTTTATTTTATTTTATTTTATTTTATTTTATTTTATTTTATTTTATTATTTTCAGCTTAAACAAAACAAACCAGAATCCAGTCAAGGTTTTATCTTTTAAAATTTAGAATAGTCCCTGCTTTTTGGGTATGTTTCCTGACATTGACCTTTTTGAAGAGGGCAAGGCATTTAATTTGTAGAACACCCCACAATCTGGATTCGCCCAGTTGTTTCCTCATGTGCTTTTTGTTTCTTTAAAAGTTTGTTTTCATCAATTTTTGGAACGGTACTTATGGAAATGTGCATAAATCATAAGTATGTAAGTTTGTGAAAGTTAACTTTCCAGCCTCTGGGATTCTAAAAGTCTGGCTATTTTACAAACCCTTATCTATGCACTTGTTTTTGTGTTGCATTTAGAGAATGCCTAGTGCAGAGACAATTTCCTGGCACTTTCCTACAGATCTGGGTGCTAAGGCTGGGCGACTTCCAGTTTAGGCAGTTCCATTGTACTTATCTCAGATCTCCCTCCGGAGTTTCAATTAGAGAAGTTATTGTTTAGTTCCCTTTCTAAAAATGTTGCATTATGTAATTATCCTGGCTTAGGAGTTTTAAGTTGTTTTTATACCACGTGAATGAATTGGCTATTAGGAAAGTCATTTTTAAAGCTTGTGGTGATCTCATGCAATTGTTAAAACTGCTTTAATAACTAGATTGTAATAACGCACAATGCAGGGTTTTTTGGATTCTCATAAACTAGTGTTTTGTTGTTGCTGTTGTTGTAGAGATCCAACCTCAGTCTGTCGGTGGCTCATGGTCCCTTATTTAACACAAAAGAAAGAGAAAAAGAAAAAGAGCCGAATGTTAAATATATTCTGACATGTCAACTTTGTCTTTACTATTGTAATTACCCTTTCCCCTCTTTTCTCGGACCCCACAGCTCTTTCCTATTTCTCTTGTTCTCAACACACATGCCAAATGTCGATGATGACAGATGACAGTGTAAATTGGGGTCTTAATCTTGGGTCAGTAGGTCAATGACCCCCTTGAAATTATATGCCAACTTTGTGTGTATTTACTTAGGAGCTTTGTTTTGGAGAGAGGTTTCCAAAAATTTCATCAACATTTCAGGCATATCTTTCAGCCCAAAATGGTTACAAGCGCTCGCTTAAATAGTTAACTTCTTTCTGGGGCCTTTGATATTTTCTCTGACCTTTGACACAATATCTTTTTCTTAGTTAGTATTCTTTTTGTGTATTTGTTTTAGATTATAAAATTAGAAGGAATAAAATAGAATCCATTTATAATACTGTCATCATCCAGAAATAACCACTATTTATTTATTGATACATAGTTATCTGACTACCTCTGAACCTATCAATTGTTTCTGTCTTTCTGTCCACCTACACACACACATGCAGATTTTTTTTTAAAGGAATCATCCTATATGAATCCTTTTTACTTTGCGAAGTGTAGCTGAATAACGTTTTTGTTTAATTGCCGCAGACTAGTCCATTGTATGAATATACTATAATTTATTGATGGACACAGATATTTGTGTTTTAACAGCAATCAAACCTTAGGCAACAAGAGTAGAAGAGGTGGGAACTTGGGGCTTTTGCTGGCCACAAGCTCTCTCTTCCTTTGTCTTACCGTTCCAAGCCCCACGTCAAAGGTTAGGCTCTAGACTTTGGGTCAGAGAACATGCTTTCTTTTTCCGAAAGAAAAGAGAACTGTACTCTTACACTCTTCCCTCTAAACCCCAAATAGTGACATGAATTGACAAGTCATTTCAAATCAATGAAGAATATAATAGGTTTTAGAGGATCGATAGACTTCCAAGCAGCTTTATTTAATGATATCGCTTCTAAATTTTTAGGGTTCAAATGGACCTAACTTTATATTGCTTATTTTTTATTTTAGAAAGCATTTATGAAAATTATTGTGGAAAAAGTCTCATAATTTGTTAAAATGCTTGAATCATGTAGCCCTGGGGAGAGACTTTACCGTATATAAATATGTATGATTTCTTTTATTCTCTGTTTGTGTCTATATTTTGCTGTGATATATTGCTGAAAGAGTTGTTGCTGATTGTCTTTTCATTCTTTTCTCTCTTATCTGTTTACCAATGACACTGCCAGATTAGGGGCTGTACCAGTCAACACCCTTGGGTCCAAGGGTAGTAACTGTTCCCATCTGGCTACGTGGGATTAATGGTGTTTATGTCAAGGCATGAATAATATTTTGCTATTCAATCAGCTGAGACTCTGGCCATTAAAAATTTTTTACTCTACTAAAATCAATAACCTGTGAGTTTTGAAGAAGGAGCAGTTCTTTAACAGTTATTCTCTAAGTCTGTTCGTAAAGATAAACAATCAAATTACCATACTCATTGAAAATAGTGCAGGCAACAAGAAATATAATATCACAGATAAAGGATGACCTTAAGTAAGGACAGGTAAAAAGCCTTTTTAAGGAAGACAGAAGGCAACCAAAGAAACCCAATACCCTTTTGAAAGTCTTGAAGAATGTCACCCTTTTTCACAGATCCAGCCAACAACACAGCCTCAGAGAGCGCAAGATGAATTTCCAGAAAAGCATGGAAAATAAATTAGCTTGATGAAAGCGTTCTGTGACTGACACAATACCACTCACAGCTCTCTACGGACTTTAGCTGCAACACAGAAAATCAATTTTATTTATTTATTTATTTACCGCAAGTGTGCTTAGTACAGTATTTCTACTAGGAAAACATACAATATCTAAATAAATAACTTTGCCAAGGTGATGACATTTCAGGTGAAATAAAATGGAAGGCTGCTTTTTCAGGAGAGATTATAGGTGCAGTTAAATCTTAGGTGTGGGTGCTGTATTTTGTGGGAGATATTGTGTACTTTTAAAATCATGGGGTTGGCCATGTGTAGTGACTCATCTGAGTAGATTGAGGTAAGGTCAACAATCCGGATCCTCTCGCAGTTTATTTTACAAGCCTTCGGTGCGTGCTTTGGGATGTTGCTCACACAGCCTGTTTGTGCTGTTGTTGTCGTCACTGCTTTTAAGAGCAGCTCAGTGTTTTTGCTCTAACAGGAGCACGGCTCACTGATTTACCCTGGCAACTTGCATCTTAGGAATCTGTGGCTGCAAGTTACATTTCAGGAATTCAAATTATACCGGTTTTGCATCTTCACCATGGGCTTCAGCAACGTGGAATTCTAAATGGGAAAGTGAAGATTTCCCTGTCATGCTTTATTTTATTTATAACGTCGTTCACAGCACAGATGGTCAGCATCCTTATTTCGATTGTAAGCTCTCCAAATAATCACAAACTTAACCCAATACAGAAGGAAGGAATAACATTGTACGCCTCGTCTCTGGATAGAAGGCATCATGAAAGTTATGACCCTGCAGATTCGCTCCAGCGAGAGGAAGGGGTGACTAACCTTCAGGCAGAGTGCTCTGGTAAAAGCATCATGTTTCCATTCCACTGTGTAACCACTGGGAGCCGAGAAGAGCTCTGTTTCCTGTCACAGCACTGCATCATTCTCATTTACATTATTGGCAGCTGTTACTTTGCTAGAAGTTGAAATTATCTCAGGAACTCTAAACTGAGTTCAGATGTTTGTTTATTGGAGCTGCCTTAGATTTCTGAAAACAGGCTCTTGTGTTCTCCCAGTCTTAAGAAAAGGCTCTTCTCAGAATCGGCCCTCCCTCCCTCCCTGCGCTTTTCTAGTAACCTGCTTCGCTCTCATGAAGATAATTAAATAAAGAGCACAGGGGCTCAAACCTGGTCAGAAAAGAGACTCCGGTGGTGAGGCGACTTGAAACGGAAAGGAATTGGGACTCAACATCCTGTATTTGTGCTTTGTTTTTGAAACTTAGAGTTAGTTGCGTTAATGAATTAACCAGCAGTCTGGTATGGAAAATGTTTCTCCTGTCCTGGTGGGGGAGCCAAATACTATAGATTTGTAACAGGAAGGCTGTTGATTCTGGCTTCATTGTTGGGTCAGTCATTTGTGAGCTGGTGGCCGGACCGCAGGCCACACACTCCTGTGCAAATCTTCCATGTATTGGAACTGCCCGGATATTGTTTCTACTGTCGGAGTTGTGGAAAGAGAAGATGGTGAGCGCTGGGTTTCATTTCTTGTGTGTGTGTCCCCTTAGCGCTGAGGAGGGTGCTGGATGCCAGACTCAGTTTGGGGGCGGCGGGGGGGGGGGTGCTTTTGGAATCGATGAGCATCTGCGAGTGTTTTGTGGTTAATGTTTTTTTTCTGTGTCATCCTCTGTAGAGTTCCGGGAACGCGTCCTATCGCTGCTCTATGTCTTCCTCTGCGGATTTTTCCGATGAGGAGGATTTCAGCCAGAAATCTGGCTCGGCATCCCCTGCTCCTGGAGACACCTTACCCTGGAATTTGCCTAAACATGAGAGATCGAAAAGAAAGATTCACGGGGGCTCGGTGCTGGACCCTGCTGAGAGGGCTGTACTTAGGATAGCAGGTAAGAGCATCCGGGGAAGGGATGGAGCCAGGACGAGAGTTGCGGAAATTCACCCGTCTGCGCCACGGAGCGGTGTGGGGGCGGCGGAAAGGGGGAATAATATCAGGGAGCTGATGCCCTGGGCTCAGATTTGTGGTCCCGGTGGGGGAGGAGGATGACCATGTTCACTTTGTGCCCCTATTTTTTGATAGAGCGATTAGCCCCGACTGCTGGTGACTAAGCTGTTTGGCCTGTCTTCTGGCCGGATGAATGATACCTTTAAAATGCAAGGAGATGTTTACAGATATCTGCATTCAACTTTCCTATTTACGTGCAGTAGCCACTGCGAGAATCTGAAAGTACAGTATTAACTCCAGTGATTACTAGTGCATTTGCTGGAAGCTGTGAAGGCTTCATTTTCATCTTTGCCCAGAAGCTCTGGGCTACGCAGATTTAACTGGCGTAGAGTCCTGGTTTTTGGTACCCAGGATGCAGAGGGTATTCCAGCAACTCAGGTGCTACTTCTTTCTTTCATCCTTTTCCCTCCCTCCCTCCC